>CABHPR010145808.1:28951-63072 GCA_902168415.1 Peromyscus melanophrys | reverse complement strand
GGGTACCGACCTGTGGCTGGCCCTCGACTACTACCGCAAGGGGGACTACGGCTGCTTCGGGCTGACCCTGTTCTTCGTGCTGGTGCCGTCGCTGCTGGTGCAGAGCCTGAGCTTCCGCTGGTTCGTGCAGGACTACACGGGCGGCGGGCTGGGCGCCGTGGAGGGGCTCAGCAGCCGGGGACCCCCAATGATGGGGGCCGGCTACGGCCACGGCGCGGCCCGCGGCGGCCCGGGTGCGGGGGGCTCGGCCACCCCGGGGGCGCAGCGTCTGTGCCGCCTCTCCGTGTGGATCTGGCAGTCGGTCATCCACCTGCTGCAGATGGGGCAGGTGTGGAGGTAAGAGCACTGCGGGGTGGGGGGCGGGGGGGCTGCGGCCGCGCGCGAGCCCCTTGGACGGGCTGGGCTGAGCAGGGTAGCCGCGCGCTGTCCTAGCGTCTCGCGACGGTCAATAGGATGCCTGGCCACGCCTTTTGGCCCCGGGGAGGCCCCAGATCCCTCTGTTTGCCCATCTCCTTCCCTGGGTCGTACTTGGAGGAGACCCTGCCTCTGCCCTCCCTCTTCTCTGCAGGCCTCCATCCTGGTTGCCCCCCCCCCCCCCCCCCGCGGGTGTCCCAAGGTAACCGGCGCTCGCTCTCTGCACCCCGGGCTCGCATCCTGGAGGGGGTCGACCTAGCTTCCTCCAGCCAGTTGCCCCCCCCCCTCTTCCCCGAGAGACGTTTCTTTTCTCCCCCACCTCCCGTTTTCTCTCTGCAGTGGCCGGTGTGGGGCCTCTCCTTAAAGCACTCCTTCCTCTCACGCCCCTCCTCCTCCTGCAACCCCAGCCCCTGCGAACGGCTCCACACCTCTGCCCTCCTTGAAGGAAAAATGACTTTTTTTTTTTTTTCTGAAATAGATGTGCCCTTTTCCAGTGACAGGGGGGAAAAATGAGGTGGTATCTAATGGCAGCAAGCGTTTGATGTTAACTCTCACCTCTGGAAAATCACTGAGCCACTTGGGCACCTATTCTGTTTTTTTGGCCAGGCCTATGTGTGATTTCTGTTTACATCCAAGATGCAAGCTTGGCCTCAAGGCCCCTTTCCCCCGTTCTGTAAGTCCTAGTGCGTCAGGTGGATCCCTCAAAACCACTTGCCAAGGAACCTTAACTGTCTACCTCCCTGCCTAACCACATAGAGTACCTGACTGGCTACCCCACCGACTGCCTCGTTAACTGTCTACCTACTGTTCAAGTCACTGACTGATTGCTTCACTGTTTACATCTCTGCCTCACTGACTACCTTAACTCTTTACCTCGCTGACTGCCTTCATCGTCTACCTCACCACCTCACTGTCTACCCTCACTGACCACCCCACCGCCTGACTACCTCACTGTTTACATCACTGTCTCATTGACTACCTTTATGGTCTGCCTCACTGATTATCCCACTGACTTTACTCTCATTGACTACCTCACTGACAGGCTACCTCACTGGCTACCCCACTGTCTGCCCTCCTTGTCTACTCCACTGACAGGGAACATCACTGGCTACCTCACTGTCTACCTTTCCCCCTGCCTGTCTACCTCACTAGCTCACCAACTAGATTTCTTCACTGTCTGACTACTTCACTAACTGATTGCTTCACTGGTTGCATCATTATCTCACTACCTTCTCTGTTAACCTCGTTATCTTCATTGTCTGCCCACTGTCTACCTCCTTGTTTACCTCACTGATTACCTTCACTGCTTACCTAACTGACTACCGAGTTGTTTACCTCACTATCTCACTGTCTGCTGTCTCAGAGTCTGTCTGCTTATTGAATACCTCACTAGACTGCCTTACCAAACTGAGTACGTTCACTGCTGACTAGCTCGCTATCTACCTCACTGATTACCATTGCTGTTCTCACTGACCATCTCACTGTCTACTTGAATGTCTACTGATTATCTCACTGTCTACTGACTGCCTTTCGTCTACCTCACTGTTTACTTCACTGACTGCCTGACTGATTACATTCACTGTTTACCTCACTGTCTACCTCACTGCTTGACTGGCTACATCAAGAAACCGTTGAAACCTTAGTCACCCTGTGCCCTCCGACTTAAATCAGCTTCAGTGTGTTCTGGAACCAATGACTTTGTCAGTGACAGCATTTACAAGGGGAACCATTTTTCTAGTAAAGCCTACACAGGGATGAATCCTTTGGGTACATTTCCTGAGGAGACTGGTCTAGACTATCTTCTATGTGAAGTAGATTTTAGGCCTCAGCACCTCAACTGATAACTGGGTTAGATGGAAGAAAGTTTGTGTTTTGAATGTTTGCTTCAGCTCTCTATTCTGACTCATCAGAACATCTGAGAAAGCATGAGATTGAATTAACACATTGTCCTACAGAGTTCATGTGCAGATTCATGAAAAAGTGAGCCTGGGACTTGATTTTCCTGGTTCAGCCCGGTGACCATTACTCTAGTTGTCTTTGTCTGCAGGTAATTTGTTTCCTGCTGATAAAAAGTTATGAACAGGAGAGTAAAATTTTTAGTTATGAGCATAGCTGGTCAAATAACACGTTCAAAATAAACCTTAAATTTAAAATTTTAACCCCTTCCCTAAATAATTCATGCTGAATCAGTATTGGGGATATAATTGTTCAGATATAATTTGGAGGCTGGTATGAACAGTGAGGGGAGAGGGTCAAAAAGTGGGTATGAAAGTGATCTTGAACTCTCTTAGTAGGGATTTTACAGCATGTATTTAATAACTAGCTTCTGTGTGAACAGACTGAAATTGCTGTCTTCTAGTCTCGTGTGTGAATATGGACAATGAGGATGTTTGTGTCATGTTCAATTTTCTGAGAGAATTAATTCTAATGTGACCCATTCCATCAGTTGGAAGTAAGCTTTTGGGACCAATGAAGTTACAGTTAAGTGTCAGTATTTTTTGTCAGGATAACCCCCACCCCCCAACCCCCCAATGACTCATTTAGCAAAACTTAATTGTGTTTGTG
Source organism: Peromyscus melanophrys (assembly GCA_902168415.1). Taxonomy (NCBI): domain Eukaryota; kingdom Metazoa; phylum Chordata; class Mammalia; order Rodentia; family Cricetidae; genus Peromyscus; species Peromyscus melanophrys. Next base: position 60,093 of record CABHPR010145808.1, on the reverse strand, counting down.
CAAAGTTGAAGTCTAGATTTTGGGACAAACTGAGAAGTTTAGATTAAGCTTTTAGAATTGAAATGGGGCGTTGTATTTGCCCCCCATCTTCAATTAACTTTTCAGTCTTCACTGGGAAAAAAATTATGGAGGATGCCTGTGTGTTTAGTATGTCAAACTTTCAGATTGGACTTTAATCTTTACATAACTCAGAGAGTTACAATATTGGAAGACAGGATAATTCAGCAGAACTGTTTCGTCTCTGTTGCTGCATTTCAAAAGCAGGATTTACTGAGGAAGGGTTTTCATTTTTTATTTTTGGACTGACTTTGCTTGAAATGCTCTGAGAACAAAGTCTGCTCATGAATACCTGCTAGGCATGTTGTTTGCATCGAAATCATTCATACGGAAGAGCCTGTGAGGAAGGTTTTCACTCTTTTCTTGTTTCTACCTCTTGGCAAGTAGTTGCTTGTCAACATGTATAAGCACACATTGACTCAGTCCTTTACTGCAGGTCTTTGGGGTTCTGTTGGTTTCCTTTGTCATATTTGTGACCCAAATTGTGCTATTTCATGTGGTTACATGGCATCCAGGTTAAGATTAGGAAAGCCGTCATTTGATGTGGGCCATATTTCAGAGAAAAGATATCAGTGAAGTTGTACATTGTCAAAACTAATTCCATTAAACATTAAATACTTGTTTCTCTGCCTTCTTTTTTCCGCATGTTTTAAAATGTAAAATTTCAGGAGTCTGCTTGGAGGGAAAGTGGCACCTGTTTAAGAACATGCTTCCCGTGATGTAGTGGAGCGCTCTCCTTGTCTTTCCTGTCAAGATGGCATGTGCTTGACATCTCCGTCATGCTGACCCCAACTTGGAGCAAGGAAGAGTAGCTGTGTCTTAGTTAGGGTTACTGTTGCTGTGGTGAAACATCATGACCAAAAGCAAACTGAGGAGGAAAGGCTCAAATACCCTGAATGACAGTCTCTTGAGGGAAGTCAAGGCAGGAACTCACACTGGATGGGAACCTGGAGGCAGGAGGTAATGAAGAAGCCATGGAGAGTGCTGCTTACCGGCTTACTCAGCCTGCTTTTCTTATAGCATCCAGGACCACAGCACAGGGATGGCACCACCCACAACCATCTGGGCCTTCCCACATCACTAATTAAGAAAATGCCCTACAGGCTTGCCTGCAGCCTTATGTTATGGAGGCATTTTCTCAGTCGAGGTTCCCTTCTCTCACATGACTATAGCTTATGTCAAGTTAACACAAAACTAACCAGCAAAAGCTGTGTTTGTAGTGATTTGGTATGGTGAACCTGCCTCTGAGGAGCTTTAGAGTGTGATTGAGGTCTATTTAGTGCAAGCTTTCCTGGCACTAATTGGTGAAAATGTAGCTTACTGTGTAGCTTTGTGGGTACTATTCTTCAGGTGTTTTCCCCAGGGGTAATGGGTGTGTGAGTCTGTCATAACGACGAGTCACTCCAGACTTCTCTTGAGTACAGTGAGCCATTATTAGAAAGTGAGCCCATTTTCTTGGAGGCTCTGGCACTCGGAATTGTGTGACTGAGTTTGCATGTCTGTGGCCATGCTGGTCTTGCCATAGCATTTTGGTCTTTGCATTTGGCTCTACCTTTGGAGGGTGCCCAGTGAGTGTTGTCATAAAAAAGAGTTTAGGCTTCGTGCTCATTTTGGAGGGACAAGTAAAGGGAGCTAAAGTGTGCCTTGCACTGCCCCAGTTCCTGGGTAGGGTTGGAAGGGATGGATGTGGGATACTTGCTGTCAGCCGGAGTGAACACTTACTAGAAGTAACTCATGAGACTATGGAATGGTAATGAGAGGGCAAGAGAAATTGGGAAATCCCTAAGGACTATGGGAAATACATCAAGTTCTGTTTTATACATGTATCATATAATTTAAATTTTGCACCCATTTTACAGATGGAGTAGGGTCGGAGGGGTTATGTAACCTTTGCCACTGGTCACTAGTGGAGGGAAGTTTTGGCAACATCTCAACTTTTCTCCCGCACGGCGTTCTTTTCCCTGTGTGAAGGCCATGTCAGCTGGTGTGGCATCCTCAGTGACTTTGCTTCCCTCTGAGAGTTCGCTCTTCTGACTAGTCAGAATTGGACTTGTGGTACCCCTGATGCTCTGGGACCACTTGGTAGATGAGCTGAGGTCCTCTGACACTTTGCTCTTTTAGTCTAATGCATTAGATCCCATTGGCATTGGGGCAGAGTTTCAAGTCTTGTAGCTGATGATGCCATCAGATGTGACACAGAGCTGAGGTTCTTGTCTTGAGAACATTTTCAGCAATCTATACAACTCTCTTCTCAAGGTAGATGGCTTCCAGCCCTATAAATCCACAACAGCCAGAGGCTTATGTCAGGGTTGACTCCCTCTGGGCTACCATTCATACCTGGAGTTCCATCTACAAGCTTTCTCTATTTATTGTTCTCCATTAATCTGTTGGAAATGCCACAGGGATACAAAGTGCTCACCTGCCAGTCTGAGCTGTGCATCAGACTCACAGCTCACTCCAAAGTCAGATACTCGGATCCATCACAAGAGATTTTGGTCTATGAGTTCTGGGGTTGGGATGACCCCAGGAATCTTAAATATTAGGGACTAGAGAGATGGCTCAACTCTTAAGAGCATTTGCTGCTTTTCCAAAGGACCTGAGTTCAGTTTCTAGAACCCATGTCAGATGGCTTCCAACATACATGCAAACAAAACACCTATGCATATAAAGTAATTTTTTTTTTTTGAAACAAGTCTTACTATGTAGCCTTGGCTAGCTTGCAGCTCACTATGTAGACCAGGCTGGTCTCAAACTCAATGGAGAGCCATCTTCCTCTGCTTTCTGAGTGATTGAGTAAAGGCATGTGCCACTATGCTTGGCAAAAAGAAAAAAGAAGGAAAGAAAAAAAATTAAGTAAATCGTCAAAGAAAAGAAAGACTCTAAGTATCCTGAAAATCTAGGTTTCTAGCAAGTTCCCCAACTGTTCTAGAGGGGATGAGAACTCAGTTGCATCATCTTGAATTCACAAGGTGTTTGCAAGAGTAGTTCTCAAGGAGAAAGGAAAACATTCTAGGTCACTTAGGGTTGTTTTGTAAACTTAAGCTCTAGGCAGATTAGGTTTATTGAGGTAAGACTTATGAAAGGGACTCTGTGGATGGTTTTAGCAATTTTTACGGAGATTTTTTAATTTATATTTATTGTGTATGAATGTTTTCCCTATATGTATGTATGTGTACTGTGTGCTTCTGCAGAGGCCAGAAGAGGGCGCCAGGTCCCTGGGAACAGGAGTTATGGATGGTTGTAATTCACCATGTGGTGCTGGGAACTGAACCTCAGGTCTTCAGCAAGAGCAGTCAGTGCTCTTTAGCATTGAACCATCTCTCCAGCCTCTGTAGATGATTTTTAATAGAACTTAGGTATTTAAACAGTAGCTGGCTAGGTTTTTAAAAATCTGGAATGGGGTTGATGAAAATGTAGATTATATAATAATCAAGTAATTGCTGTGGCCCTATAGTGTGCTTAAAATTCTGAATGTTGCTGTGGAGACATTTGACACTCAAATGCAGTGAAATAAATACTCCGTTGATTCAGAAGTTTCTTTGGAGTTTTGAAGTAAGTCAGGGGTCGTTATTTGAACACTGTGATGATTTTCATTTTGGAAAAACCACAAACTACAGATATCAGGGCTATGGGGAAAAGAACAAAGACAAATTACCTAAAACTGTAACTTTTTAAACAGACCAGTAATAAAAGTCATGAAGTTCAGATACAGATAATAGCAAGGCTCACTTCCATAGACATTTCATTGGGCCGAAAGCCTGGGTGATTCTGAGTCTTCCTTGAGTCTCATATGTCGAATCCTTTAAAAAAAAATTAAAACAGTATTGTGTGTGCACACATATTCGTGGAGCTCAGAGGACAAATTGTGGGAGTCGGTTCTTTTCCTCCATCATTTGAATTCTGGGGATCGAACACAGGTAGTAAGTGCCTTTATCTGCTGTGCCATCCTGCTGGCCCCAGAGGAAGGTATTTGTTAAGATTCTCAGCATTCTTTTGGAAAGCAGTCTTCCTCTTTGCCATCTTTCTCATTATTTGTGAGAACATTGATAGCTAGCTGCAGAAAATGCTAAGAAGGTGGTCTTCAAGCTAATACCACTTCCCCACATGCTGCTGTTCCCACTTGGCAGTTGCACACGGAGGAGCCTGTGGTGTAGACATGTGACATCTGTTTGAATTGAGAGATGTCAAGATGCAGCCATTGAAGTGTCAAGGTTCTGCTATACTGGAAGTCTAGCTTGGGTGAGATGGTACAGTGTTCCAAGGTCAAGTGAAAATGATTACTCTTTTCATGCTTAGTTGGTTCTTGTGTATAGTAAAGAAGCAAAGAGGGGCTGTTTTAACCCCCTTTTAAGTGTCTACTTCTGTGACCTCGACACTGGATGAGAAGTGATCCTGTTGTATAGTGTGCCTGGAGCCTGAGTGATTTGGGAATTTGCTTCATTTGTTATGTGGTTATAGCGAGGATTTATATTAAAATTCATCTGAGCACACAGTAAACAAAAAGAGCAACAGTAGCCAGTTGTCAGGGAAAAGACTGATGGGTAGAATAAACAGACTGCTTTCTGCAATATAAACAATCTGTTTTCATAGTTTTTTTTTTTCCTCTTTACTTTTTTTTTTTTTGAAGGATGAGTAGATCTTCCAAATCAAGAAGTTACTTAAGTGGGAAGCAGCAGATCTGCCTGTACGATAATCACTGTTAGTTTCTGTACTATGGAAACTGACACACAACCTCAGCTGCATAACACAATAGGAATTTGTGGGCTGTTGTTGTAGTCCTGGCTGCAGGTGGTCTTGATTGGTGGTAACCCTGACATTTCTCTGGCACTTGGTTCCCTCAGCCTGTAGAACATACAGCCATAGATAGGAGAGAGTGGGCATGTTTCTTCAATGTCTGTCTTGAGTGACACATACCACTTCCACTTAGATGACAGGGTTAGAGATGAGCCCAGTGGCCATGCCTACCTAGGTCAAGAATGGCTAGCACTCCATGCCGAAAGGAGTTTGCATTTTGGTGGAATGAGACCAAGAAAGAAATAATTACATAAATCATCTACTCTTCAGGTTACAGTGGCAAATACATGTGTACATGAGAGAGAGGGATGGATATGGTCAGTACACATTGTATGAAATTGTCGAAGAATTAATAAAAGTCCACACACATATATGCTAATGGTTGTAGAGTATAAGAAGAGATTGCCTGTTGTGGTTGTTTTTAAGTTTCTTGGGGGCCCTGTCAGGCATCCATTGTGCAGTTCCCCTTAAAAATACATAACTGTCCTTGTCTGTTGGGTCTGGAAAATAGTTAACTATTTATTTAATCTTTAAAACTAAGAGCTAAGTTTAATGATTTGAAGCTTGAGCCAAACTAAATACACCTAAATTAAAATGTACAGGGACATCCCTGAGTGCTGTTCCTTAGGCACTCCTCACCTTGACATGTATGTGTGTGTGTGTGTGTGTGTGTGTGTGTGTGTGTGTGTGTGTGTGTATGTATGTATGTATGTATGTATTAGTGCCTGGAACTTACCGCGTAGGCTGCCAGTGAGCTCCAGACAGCCACCTGTCTCTGTTCCGCGGTGCTGGGATTACAAGTGTGCGTCACTACACTTGGCTTTTTTTCCTGGGGGCTCTGGAAATCCAGCTCAGGTCCTCACGCTTGCTGTGTGCTTAGCTGACAAGGCTGTCTTCCCAGGCCCTGTTGATAGTTTATTGTAAAAATGTCTTTCACAAGGTATTGTGACCCCATACCTAGTCAGTGTTTCAAGTTTTAAAACTTGAAGCTGATCTGGTTTAGAAAAGGCTGAGTTTTGATTTTTAACTACAGCTAATGTCCCTTTAAAGAAATTCTCCTCCTTCCGTGGGACTTTCATTGAACCCAGGCTCTCCAAAGTAACTTTATTTCTATCTGCTAATTTTACAGATCATCAAATAATTTACCTAGAAAACCTTGCAAAATTTTACTTAAATTTGGAACTTTTTATGTACTAAGATATACTGGATACTATTTAATTTTTGTGTTAATAATTCGTGGGGATGGATTAAAATTATCTGAAAATTCCTTACAAAGTTGTTACTTATCTGAATGTAGTTTCAGTGTGAAACTAAACCTAATGTGCTGTTGAGACAGGTTAGTATGTTCTAGAAGTTCTTAGTCAAGTCCAAAAGGTATTTTAACAATAGGCACCCACCATTCCAGAAAGGAAGTTTTTAACTGCTGTTTAAAGCACCCCCTCTGCTAATTCTCTACTAATAATGGGTTACATTTTCTCTGATTCTTAAATGGCCTTTAAAACTGGGTCACTGACACATGAAAATACTAACTATATATTTATTTAGCAGCTATTTAATAATTAAGGTTCCTTTATGTAATATACCACCAATGAGCCCATGCAGAGCTCTAGATGAAAATTCTTGTTTCTTTTAAGAAGTCAATTTGTGACCTGTGTGGGTAATAAGATCTTCTCAGATGAGAGGGTCAACTGCAAATTATATAATGAGAGTAACAAATACATACCAGAACTTTTGGCAGATTGTGGCAATATACTAGTTTGGAAACATTTATTACAGGAATTGGGATCCTTGTTAAAAACATTTTATAAGGTCTTCATGTGACATTCATGGGGGAGTGCGCAGTTGCAGAGCAGAGCATCTCATACCTAGGGGTCAGAGGTTGATACCCATTTTCATGCCTTAAATGCAAATTAAGGTGGGAGATGGGCTGCAGGCTTGTATTCTTGTCTAGTTTTAGACACTGTGCTATAAAAGAAAGATGGTTCATAAGAAGGGCCTTGCGTCCACATGGCTGCTGCTGGCACACAGAAAGATGATGTGTTTCGGAAGGGTTTGGAAGAATGTGCTGAAGGCTCATTGGTCTGGTAGGTGAAGACCGACAGCCCAGAGATGGCACCACCATGGGCTGGGCCCTCCCCCATTGATCACTAAATGAGAACATCGTTACAACTGGATCTCATCAAGGCATGGGGCTGAGGAACCATGCATTACTTCCAGGTTGAAATAGTAGATCATCAGAATTTTAAAAATGGTTTTGAGTACTCACCCAGATCTGATATGTATATATTGTGAACAAATTCATGTTCTTTTTCCTTGTCTTAGAGAAAGGAGAGGCTAAATCCCCTTGGATGTATGAGACCACTCTGCTCTCCACAAGGTGGATATGAGATGTTTGAGAAGGTGGTAGTACCCTATGGCTGTCCGTTTTCCTTTCTCCTCTGCTTGACTGGCGTTTGTGGAATAGGATCGTGTGAAGACCTGATGAACTTACTGGAGACTTGAAGGGACATCTGTAATTGGAAGAACGCTTAGGTCAAGGTATCTGCCCTGTAGATCGGTGTAACCTCCAAGACAATTAAAAAGCAACTAAAGGAAGACACTTTGTGTTCCTTGCAAGTTGCAGGCACTTTGTTCCTTGTATCAAAGAAAAGAACAGAATACCTAATTATAATAATCTTCTAATAATTACAATATTTTGCATTCATTTTCTTTTAAAAATCTATTTGAATAAGTACTAGCCTTCAGAAGATGTTGGAAAATAGTGTTTAGGCAGCAGCTGGCAGCTTTAGTGCTGGGGTGTGTAGCGCCCTGCTGCAGGAAGATTTAGTTGATCATACACTTTGGTTTCCTTACTGCTGCCCAGATGTGCTCCTGAGCAACTCTTTGGGGGGAAGGACTGTACAGGACAGGCTCCTGCATTTGTTGTGAATGGGTGGAGTGTCGCTTACCATCTGGAAGAGAGAAGAGTGAGTGTTGGACTCCTGAGATTGGTGCTGGGGATGCCACACCATTCTGGTGCAATTGCCATCCCCTTGTCAACATTGTCTCGTGGGAGAGTAGATGACAGCTGTTGTCAGTTTGCTTCATCAGATGCTTAACAATCGGGCTACATGGGCAGGAGAGTTTATAGAAGGACATGGCACTGTTCTCAACCAATGGTGATTTTCCTAGCGCTTATTGACACTTGGTATTTTAATTTTTACTTTATGTGTATGAATGTTTGCCTGCATGGATGTATGTGTACCATGTACATGTCTCATGGCTTGCAGAGGCCAGAAGAGGGTGTTGGATCCCCTGGAACTGGAGTTACAGCAGCAGTGGAGGTAAGGAACTGGTAAAGTGAGTCGAGAAGAAAGATGTAGAAGGTTCACAGTCCACATGTCATTGGGCTTACAGCTTTAAATTTAGAGTCTTCCTGTGCAGGGCACAAAGTGCTTAATGCGTATGTTACCCCATCTCCAGGTACACTGTTGATAGGCTAGTGACTTAACTATCATTGCAAGATTTTATAAGACTGATAAAATTTGTAGTCTGAAACAGCTGCACCGGCTGTGGGCTGCTTGCTGGATTTAGCCTTCTTTGGGAGCAGCTTAGTTATAGTAAATGTTTCTCCATGAGTCATGTGTAGGACTGTGTTCCTGAGGTCTTTCTTTGGGGTTTGCATGCTTTCTGACATTGCTCTTGCTAACACCTGGAGACAGCCATAGAGGAAGAGAAGAGCTTCACAGTTTAAAATGGATTTATGCGAATACTTTTCTGCAGTTAAGAAAAAGCAACAGGAAAACAGCACACATCAACAAAACCCCCACCTCTTCTGCATCACCTCCGTAGACTGATTTTATTTGGAGGCAGGCATGTGTTTGTGGAGACTGCCCAGAACCACTGTGACAACCTGATGGCTTCTGGGAGAAGCTTTTGTTGAGAAACGTGGAGGTGCTATCATTCAGTGTGCTTTGTCCCCTCTCGGCCATCTTGAATTGACAGAGACCTGTTCTGTGGAGCAGTGTGCACTTTTCCTGTGCTGTGTTCAGGTACCTTTAACCAGAGCATCTGCTCTTGCTGTTGGGGTAGTGTCTACTGTGGCTGCTAATATAGTTGGTTTATGGTGCGGTACAATGCTCTTGTTCATTATTTGTCTTTTTTCTGAAGTTCTATCCACTCTGGAACAAGGCTTGTTGAACTTCGTATTTTTCCTTTAGTTCTGTTAATCCTTGCTTCTGGTCATACTCTACTTTATTTTCCATGTATTGTATCTTTGATGAATGGACTCTTTTATTGATTTGTAACGTTCTCCATTTTACCTGCCATAGCATACTGAACTTATAGATAGATAGTGAACTTATATTTTAGAAATCGCTTTAAAGTTTTGCCATTGTAAATACAATGGCCTTCTTAGGTACTTTCCATTATTTTGGAATGGACTTAAACTTCCTGTGTCTTCCTTATGCTTGGGTCTGCTGGTGTTTGTGTTTGTTGTTGAAAGCCTGGATGTCTGAGGATTATGCTCTTTCGATAAATCTGATCCCCTCCACCCCCTTCTCTAGTATTTGCTTGTTTTTTGGTTTTTGTATTGAGGACTATCACCTTTCCCCTACCCCCTTATTTTTTAAAGTGTTTTTATAGGAACCCAATTCCTTGTCCTGTGTGGTTGTTTGGAAGTTTGTGGTATTGTTATTGTTGTATTGTTTGAATTTCAGTGTCAGGGATTGTACTGGCTGGTTTGTGTATCGGCTTGACACCAGCTAGAGTCGTTAGAGAGGAAGGAGCCTCAGTTGAGAAAATGCTTTGATAAGATCCAGCTGTAAGGCATTTTCTTTTCTCATTTAGTGATCTGTGAGGGAGGGCCCAGCCCACGGTGGGTGGTGCCATTCCTGGGCTGTTGGTCTGGGGTTTTATAAAGTTTGCTGAGCAAGCCATAGGAAGCAATCCAGTAAGCAGCTCTTTTCCATGGCTCCCGAATCGGGCCAGGATCCTGCTCTGTTCAAGCTCCTGTCCTGACTTCCTTCAGTGATGAACAACTATGTGGAAGTATAAGCTGAATAAACCCTTTCCTTCCCAACTTGCTTTTTTGGTCATGGTGTTTTGTTGCATCAAAAGAAACCCTAAGACAAATCGGTACCAGGAGTGGGGTATTGCTGTGACAGACCTGACCGTGTTTTGGGGATGATTGTGGAAGGATGTTGGAACTTTGGGCTAGAAGAGCCATTGAGTGTTTAAAGCTCTGTGGGATGTTCTGTGGGAACTTGGAAGATAAGAGTGTTAAGAACAGTACAGAAGAGCCGGGCGTTGGTGGCACACGCCTTTAATCCCAGCACTCGGGAGGCAGAGGCAGGCGGATCTCTGTGAGTTCAAGGCCAGCCTGGGCTACCAAGTGAGTTCCAGGAAAAGGCGCAAAGCTACACAGAGAAACCCTGTCTCGAAAAAACAAACCAAACCAAAACAAAACACAAACAAACAAACAAAAACAAAACAGTACAGAAGATGGAGACCTGGCTTGTGAAATTTCAGAGGGAAGTTCAAAGGCTCTATCATGCCCATTGGTTATTTTGAATTAAGATCCTTTGGTTCTGGTTAGCTGGGACTGAAGAATCCTCTGTGATTAACAAGATGCCAGGACTACTAAAGCTAAATTTTGCTTTGCTGGGTTACGTGATGCTGGTCAACAGGAGCTAAGAAATTATCAGTGATTGGAAAAGACGAGCATCACTGATTTCACTGAGGTGGAATTTGGTTCCTGAGAGCAGAGGTTTTTTCCAGAGGTGGCAAAGGATGTACCCTATGCTGAGAGTTGTTGGACTTGGTAATGTATAAGCATCACCCAGGTTGTACTAGTTTTGAAGGCAGGAAGGAGTCATGGAGAGCAGCTGAGGCTTGGCCCTATGAGAGGCCAGGAAAGGCCATTGGTAAAGGTGCAGCCTCAGTGGCCTTTGAAGGCCCAGGACTGAAGGGGTCGTGCAAAGAAGTAGAGGCTTAGCACCATGAGGAGAGCCTATGAGGAGCTATTGGTGAAAGTGCAGCCCAGTTGCAGCAGAAGACCCTGGTGTTTTGGTGATGCCAGTACCATGGGAAGACCACTAAGAACAGTAGCAGCAGTGGAGTGGAGCCAGCCAGAGCCTGGAAGATGAAGTGTTTGTGCTGAAGAGAGCAGTGCCAGAGAAGTGATCCAAGCCCTTTGGAGGAATCCAGAAGATCACGAGTGAATCCTAGATAATTGGACATTGAGTTATTTATACTGTTGGAGTTTGATTTTGCTTGATTTAGATTGTGACAGTGCCCTGGTTCTTGCCTCTTGAAGAAGGTATTTAATTTTGATTTTTAAAGGAGCCCATTGGCGAAAGACTTGAACTTTTAAAGGAGATTGGATATTTTAAAGAGACTGAATTTTTAATGTGTTTGAATTTGTAGACTGTGGGACTTTTAAAATTATTTATGATTTTAATATGAGATCTTGGGGATGAATAAGAAAGGACCGGTTGTGGCTTAATACTGATGTGTTTGTGTGTCAAGTTGACAAGGGGTCGGTTGTACTGGCTGGTTTTGTGTGTCCACTTGACACAAGCTAGAGTCATCAGAGAGGAAGGAGCCTCAGTTGAGGAATGCCTCCATGAGATCCAGCTGTAAGGCATTTTCTCACCACGGTGGGTGGTGCCATCCCTGGGCTGTTGGTCTGGGGTTTTATAAGAAGGTTTGCTGAGCACCCCTCCATGGCCTCTGCATCAGCTCCTGCCTCCAGGATCCTGCCCTGTTCAAGCTCCTGTCCTGACTTCCTTCAGTGATGAACAGCAGTGTGGAAGTATAAGCTGAATAAACCCTGTCCTCCTCAACTTGCTTTTTGGTCATGGTGTTTTGTTGCAGCAACAGAAACCTTAACTAAGATAAGGATTGAACCTGTAGTCTTGACTATGATAAGCAAATGCTATACCACTGAGCTATTCCTCCAACTCTTTTAAAGTGCTTTTTATTTTAGGGGCTCACTAAGGTACTCACAGTGACTTTAAGTTTGTTCTTTAGCCTAGGCTGGCTTTGAACTTGTGGATCTTTTGTTTCATTATCCCGATCATCAGAACTGGGTGGGGAGGAAGGGGGACCAAACAAGTGACAAGCTGAACCCCTCTCTGTCTTTGCCAGTTGGCTCTTTGCTGGGTCCACTTTGACCAGTTAGTCAGACTGGTGTCTGGTACAAATTCCACCTAAGGTGAAACCCCTTAGGGGCTCCTAATGCAGCTTCTGAGCCGGTATCCTACCCCGAGCATGTGTATGGTTTCTGAAGTCCTCCCATGGGTATGCTGCTTTTCTTCCCCCCCCCCCCCCCCCCCAGCTGAGGACCAAACCCAGGGCCTTGCGCTTGCTAGGCAAATGCTCTACTGATGAACTAAATCCCTAACCTGGGTGTGCTGCTTTTCATTGCCCTAATTCCCAAGGACACCCTTGTCTTTTCCTGTGGAGTCTCCCGGGTCTATCTTATGTTTCAGTTGTGATGCTTTATCTCAGGTAATCTTGAGCACTGCCAGCCTTCCTCCAGCCTGGGTGGGTTTTGGGCTGGGTATGCAGCAGGTTTTTGTGACAAACCAGAACAGTTACTGACTAATGGCACAAGAAAGTCAGCTCTACTCCTGTTGGAACCTGGGATGAGAGTCACAATCTGGGAACGTGGGCTGCTGTGCCAGGCAGGTAAGACAGATGAGAATGCTGTAAGCTTGCTAACTATTTTTAGTTGCCTTTTCCTTGATTCCAGGTTCCATTGGTGGCTTAGCTTTTGACTGATTTGCAGAGCTCTGGTAGACAACTGGCTCCTTCCTGACGTTTCACATGGGGATGCTCTCTCTGTACTTGGAGCTGCCTCCTCTGCCATCTCCATCATCACCCCGTCGGACTTTGCAGGAGTCCTTTCCAGAAAGCACAGAAGCATTTGCTTCATAGATAGGGATGCCCCATTGCTTTCTCAGACCCTTTTCTTCTGTTTTTCTTTATACTTTTACAGGAATGCTTGTGTTGCTATTTCCTGTCTTAAGTATAGAAATATTAGAAGTAAAGAAGCTTTGATTCTGAGTTCATTCAGGGTACTGTAACAAAGTATTATATTAGGGGTTACTTATGACCAAAAGATGTGATTTTTTTTTTTTAAATGGTTCCAGAGACTTAAGAAGTCCAGGTCCAGGTATTGGCAGATTTGGTTGCTGTGTGTGAGGATCTACTCTTTGGTTTACTAATTATCCAGTTTCAGGTATTTTATTAGAACAACAGAAACAGATTAAGATTATCAGGATTTTGAGGTCTTTGGATGAAAGAACAGTGCATACCACTCTTCTGGTGTTTCTTGGCTACTTTGGTTCTTGATGAAGAACTTTGATGGACATTTGTTATCATCATCACCTGGTGGGAAGGACAACTTAGCTCCTTTGGTACTCTTTTTTAAGGCCACTGATCCCATTCCTGACGATTCTGCTACTTAAAGACCCTACCCCTTAAGGCCATACCCTTGAATTGCAACTTGGGAATTTCGGTGAGATACAGATATTCATACCACAGCCAGTGCCCGAGTTTTGTGGTGTTTTCTCTGCTGCGAAAATACGTTTCCAAGGACAAGTCTAATTTCATTATATACAACTTCATAGTTACGCTTTTATTGGTAAGACTTAAGTGCAGCTGAAAGTATCATTTTGTCTGTTTGGTGGTTGGTATTAGTAATGAGTTTGCAGATTGGGAAGGTTAGAGCTGTTTAGCAGCGTTAGTCACCACTGCAAGCAAGCTTCTGAGGACTCACTGTCCTATAGTGAGACAGTGCAAAGCTTTTTATTGAGGAAAGACAGTCTCATTTTCCATGTGAGTGAGAAATGACCATTGCCATAGTTTCGGTGTCTCAAAAGACTCAGGTTAAAGTTTAATTGCCAGTGTGATGTGATTGGAAAGTGTTTAGTTCCCCTTCTCATGGTTGTAGTACAATAACCAACAAAGGCAACTTAAAGAGGAAGGGTTTATGTGGTCCATAGTTTGAGGATGCAGCCTGTCATGGCAGAAAGAACATGGGCTGCAGGCATGTGAGGCAGCTGACCACATCGTGTCCACAGTCAGGAAGCAGAGAAAGGTGAAGTCTGGTAGTCTACTTACTTTCTCTTTTATTCGTTTGGAGACCGGAGCCCGTGGGATAGTGCCATCTACATTTCTGCATTCAGTGTGGATCTTCCTCCTTAGTTCATTTCTCTGGGAACCTCACCGGAGATTTGTATCATTTGGTTAATCAAGTCGATAGTCAAGATTAACTGTGGGAAGCAGAGGAAGCCCTGAGTGAATGTGTGTTATTGACACGAGAGTAGCCATGTCAAAGATACCAGTGCCTCAGACCTATGGCAGTTTGTATAGCCTTCCTCTGGGTGAGCTCAGAGGGATGCAAAGCCTTCTTCCTTTGGTCCAAATTTGAATGTTGGCAGTGTATATAAAAACTAGCAACCACAGCCTCCTCCCTGTGGGATGACTGTAACTTGAGATGCTTCTCTACAGAGACCTCATACTGAGACCTCCTGGTCTGTACAAAATAAATGTACTGAGGTTTCAGGGTTGTTGGTATGTCTCCATCAGATCTAGCACATCCCACCCAATCCCAGCTTTTCGGTATGCGTATCTGTTCTTTCTTCATTCCCTCAAGGCCCCAGTCAGATTTCCACGACCAAGCTGGGCAGTTAACCATCCAGGAAGTGAGACTTGTTAGAAACCCATGTGATTGTACTAGGGCCATTGTGGGAATGGGGCAGTTGTCTTTGAGTGGGCTCATTGTGAAAGCGGTGCTCCTTCTCTTGGTCTATGTCTTACGTGCCTTTCTGCCTGCCATGGGGTGCAGCAGCAAGTTTCTTGCCAGATGCCACTGCCATGCTCTTGGACTTCTCAGCTTCCAAAACTATGAGCCAAGTCATTTTCTATTATTTATAAATTTCCCAGTCTCTGGTATTCTGTTATAGCAACAGAAATAGACTAAAATAGACCATTTTAATGAAAATTTAAGGTCTTTGGATGGAAGAATAGTATATATTATCTTCCTGGTGTCTCTTGGCTACTTTTGTCCTTGATGAAGCATTTCTTGTACTGTATTGGGATTCACTGTTGATTTTCAGAAGCACAATGTATGAATTAACACATACTCACATTGAAGACTGAGTTGGGGAGGGAGGAAGAAAATGGATTGCTAATAAGTTGTGACCCTAGTATGCTATTAACCAGGAATGAGTACCCTTCTCAGCTTTCCTTCGACCCTGTCTTGTTTGTCTAGGTAGGTATAAACTGAGCTATAATTTGGTAAAATTCTCCCTTAAACCACAGGAGGTAGTTGACCTGGCTTCCCTGCTTACGATAGTCATAGGAGGTGAAGTGCAAGTTGGATTACTTAGTACTGGCATGTTTCTTCTGAGGGTTGCTTATATCCAAAGCTATCTTAACCTGTTGATACCTCGAGTACTCGAGGTACTCAAACACACACACCATCTCCTTGGAACCTCCCACTAGTGAGTGAAGTGGGAGTGTAGGCAGGTGGGGTTTACCTGTAAGCTTCAGTGCCTTGTGCCCTGAAGAAGTGGTGATGTATGTATGGGAGTCAGGTCTCAGGTGTCCAGGGCTGATACCTGTCTGCTGTGTCACATCTGATGAGTGGGCGATGGAGAAACAAGTGAGCGGTAAAGAACAGTGGAGTTAGTGGATGGAAAGAAGAGGCCATCTTAGATCTAAGGTCTTCACTATTGCAGCGCATATGTCTGGTCATGTGTCTTCCTTTGTATTTTGGGCATACGTTGTATATTTTACTTGTTGTGATGCTGGGAATTGATTCTAGAGCCTCATGTTTGGTAGGCCAGCACTTTTCCCCTAGGTCATACCCTAGCCAGCCCACCATGTCTTTTAAATGGTGACTTAAAACAGGAACCTCTGAATTTTGGCTTCATTTTTTTCCTCCCTCCCCACCTCTTCATATCTTTCATTTGCCCCGCAGGAATCCATAGGAGAGAAGACTCAGAATAGCTTAACTGTAGGACCTGTTTCATGGAGAGGAAAGGGCTAATGACAGCTCTGAGTGAGTACTGGGAAGAGAGTCTGAACCCCAGGGGCAGAGAGGAGGAGAGAAAGTCTAGCAGGTACTCTCGTAATTGACCTCATTCCTAGCCTGGTTGGATGGTACTCAGTGGCAGAGTTAGAGCCTGAAAAGGATCAGAGGACTGTGGGCTCTGCTTGAGACACTTTCAAACCTCACTGCTCTCTCAGAATTGAAGCTGAAGCCTGTGGGATGATTTGACTTCCTGCCCCTGAATAGGCAGACCCAGTGGGGAGTCAGGGAGGAAACAGTGCTGGCCTGGCTGCTCTTGCTTTCCCTGTTGTAGACAGGAGCATTGCAGGAGAGACGGGAGCACACTTCTTCCACGTTAGCCTGTGAGCGAACTTTGTAAGGGAGTGGGGCTGCTGTTAGTGAAGGGTGTCCTTTTGAGGTTTCTGTATAATTTTGTCCTATCTGTATCTTTTGGTTAGGGCTAGGACAGGGACCAGAGAAATGCCATTTAGACCACATTTAGTTCTGTGTGCTAAGGTAAGCTGTGGAGCTGTCTTGCCGTCAGTTAAGGGAGATAATTATAATGCACCCACCCCCAAAGGCAAAATGAATATGTGTTTGGTGCTTAGCATAAACGAAGTAGTATATAAAGGTTGTTAGACAAACAAAGGAGTGACAGAGCATGCGCACAGCAAAATGATGGGTGCTGTTCCATCCAAGGGCCTCTAGCAAATCCAGTATGTATTTTTGTATTGTTAATTTTTACCTTTTTGCCCTTAGATTTTATTGTAGGACTTAATTCTATTTTATGGGCATTTCTGTCCAGCAGATCCCGAGAAATATTATGTATTAGAGACAGACATTAGAGGATGCAGATTTGGTTAGATTTTCGGAGCCTTTTAACCCTAGATCAGCACCCGGGGCTTGACAGTAGTGATCAGACACAGTTTGGTGGGCCAGTTGTGTTTTCCCTGCAGCGTCGATCGCTTACTAGAATGAAGCACATTTGGGAAGTGTGTAGCTTGGATAGAAAAGGTTGAAAACACTTGGGGTAAGATGTCGTCATGGACAATATGAGTTGCTCAGTGCTTATACTTTATATAAAGCCTTCCCAAGTTTGAAAGAACAGTGGTTAGTAGGAGCATCCCTCACGAGAATGGCTTCGTGCTTTCTGACAGTTTTTATATTCAATTTGTTGACTTATGACCATTTTAAATGGTTCCGAGTTCAGCAGAAAATAATTCTGGATTATGACCATTGGTTTTAGTGTAGAATTATGTTTAGTAAAAGGTTCAGGTTTCTCTGTTTTCATGAGCAGAGTAAACAGATTGGTAAAGTAGCCTGTTTTCTCATGAAGAAGAACTGTTTTCTTTTTCCTTACATATCTTTCATGGTCCATGGTAAGTGATAAGCATGTAGTGATGTCTGTGAGGGATGTTCTTGTGGGATTTGGCACTGTTTTCCTAACACTACAGGAAGAACATTGGTCCTTGGTTTCATAATGGTTTTTCATTCAATGTCTAAGCCTTTTTAAAAATGGAAACAGGATAATAAGGATTTGAACCCAGGGCCGTGTGCCCGAAGCACTCTGCCAACTGAACTATTTGCCAGCCTGCACAAGCCATTCTTAGGTAGCTCTTTGGGTTGTTATAAGGTAGAGTCTTCCTAGTCTATCTCGAGCAAGTTCAGCTGCTCAGTTCCAGATGGCTGGAGGATCTGGGTGCCTCTTTCTGAGCTTTAGTCCTTTCTCTGCCTTCATTTCTCCTGTTCTCTTGATAGCGCTAGACCCGCCACTGTTATTCTTGCCCATGCTTTGAGTATTCTGCATCTTAATGAATACCCAGAGGTATACAGAATAACCTTTAAAAAAATCAATTCTTTTAAAAAATCAGTTATGATTTTAGCATCAAAACCAGAAAACCTCTGTTCATCTGGCTTAAACAATAAGAATTTTTTTTGAGATGTACATTTCTTCATATTTGGACATTCCTGTGGTTGAAATACATGGTACACTTTATGTGTGTGTCATTAGGGCAGCAACAGCTTTTCCATTGCTGGCTCATAAGATAAAGGTTCACTGTACCATTGATAAGTCTTTTATTTGGTGAAGAGAGAGATCTCAGATTTCAGGAGTTCTTGTGTGCAAAGTGGATCCATGCTGAGTTATGTTACTGGCTTGATTATGGTAAGGACTCTGTGATAGATGTGTTTGGCTTATCTTCTTGCATGAAGAGGTAGCTAGCATTTACACTGGGCATCTGAACTCAGGCCCTGTGCTTGCACAGCAAATTCTGTAGCCACTGAGCCACCTCCCCAGATCACCTGTGTTCATATTTAAGAGGAAGCAATTGTCCAGGTTGACCTTCTTGGTTATGACTTCCTGAGAACTACTCATTGACTCTCTGACTTGTGTGCCCTTGATTGAGAGCTTGTTAGCATAGAGTCCTGGGCCATCCCCCAGTATTCCTGATATAGTGAGGTTGGGTGGTATGTGCGTTCCTCATAGTCTCCAGGCCAGGGAGATCGGCCCAGTGTCCCTCTGAATGCATGCTTGACTGATCATGAAGCAAACCAGGGAGTGAAGAGGGCTGTCATAGTCTAGGGCAGTATGGTTATGGTTATTTATTATGAGTTGTACAAAATGTTATTAGCAGTAATGATAATTATCAATAATCATTCAAAAGGGTTTGCTTAAATCACATAATACATCAAATAGATTCAAGATGACGTTTGTGACTAATGACATGCTTTCTTGAGGAGTGCAGAAAAGTATGGTTAGTCCACTGGGACTTGAGAGAATGGACTATACATGGTCAGACAGAGTGCATGTTAATGATATCTTATTTAAACACCAAACCAAGCCAATGAGACCAGTATTGCTAATGACTGTTTGTGTGACCTAGCACTATCATTCCAGGTAGAAGTATAGTTAGAGCTGGTTGTGAGGTGTGCACTTGTAACCCTTGCACTTGGGAGATGGAAGCAGGAATATTAGAAGTTCAAGGCCAGCTGGGGCAACAGGAGCAAGACATTGTCTCAAAACAAAAACAATAGGAAGATAGGGTTGTGTTTTTGAATTGTGTATAACCCACACTTTGAACGGTACGTCCTACTTCTGATTGCTCCAGACAGGTCAAATCTGAGAGGCTTGTACTATAGGTTTGACTTGTGTACAGAGGTTGAGATTTGTGCTCTGGAGATGCTTCTTTCAGTTTGTGGTTCACCTTTGCCTATGTTTGTGTGGTTGATGTATTTGAACGTTATGTATAGAACTTAACATATGCCAGCTGCATCTGTTACGGTCTTTTGTCAGTCCTACATTTCACTAGCTGGCCTTCCTTGTCTTTATGGGCATCCTGGTGGGCAAATGAGATTGAGAGCAGAGACCTGTGGCTAAATGTTAGTTGTTTCTGGATGTCATGAGTAGAGATGGGTTTCCTCATTAGAGCAGTTGTAATGGTCAGGGTTTAATGGCAGGTTACCAATAAATACAAGGGGTTTTATTTAGTTGTCCCAGAATTTTCAGCAAAGCCAAAGCAATCTGAGGCCAAGAACTGTGCAATAGTTGACCGAGATCCTACCTGCCTGTTTCTGGCCTTGTCCCGGCATTATGCTGACCTTTTGGCTTTATGCTGGGCTCTGAGCTGCCTGCTTGCCCAGAGTGTCATGTGGTGCGATCCCTTTGCCCCTCTTCTTAGCTGATGCTCCTTAGCTTTGAGGCCTCACTCTGAATTTCACAGTAAAGTTTTTATGGATCTGTTCATCCTAATTATGGTGGTAGGTGCACTGCTTTGCTCTACCTGAGATAGAGTTGCTGATGGCCACCAGCTTGCCCTTCCCTCTTTCCCTGGGAGGGTGCTTTGCCTGGTGTGAATCTGGAAAGGAGGGTATTGGAGAGCTTAGATTTGAAGTCACCCATTTCACGCTAGAACTTCCAAGAAATGATGCCCATAATTAAATTAACGTATAAGTCACAATTTCTGTGGCTCCAATGGACGTTATCAACTTTCTGCTTTGGCTTGAGTAGAACACCTTTGTAACATGCCTCGTATGACTGGAGCTGGATGGCTGGCTGGCTCACTACTACTTTGAAGTTTGGAAACTGGGAACCTGAGAGGTTTGTATTTCTCAAACCTTTCTCTTATATATGAAGAGAATCTATAAGCCTCTTATTTTTTATAGTTGTAGGTTACAGAGCACTTGTGAAGGTGGTGCAGGGTTGCCATGCTCTGCTTATTCACCTCTCTTGTTAACATCTTGTGTTACCGCTCATAAACTGTCCAGACCAAGAACGTGAGACTCCGTCTAGTCCCATGAGAACAAATTCCCAACCATGTTGTGGCTCTGCAGCATATTGTCACAAGTTAATAGATAGCAGTGCATGTCCTCCCTGTGCCGGGTACTGTCCTAAGTTGGAGACAGTCATTTTAATTTCTATAGGGTCACGTACTCTGAGGAACTGATAATTGCTGTAGACTTTTTCCTTCCAAAACACAAAGATATTCAAGATTTTGCATACAGTTTTTTGAGTTCACATATTTTTAGACTCTTAAGACTTCAGTTAAGAAGACACAGTTTGTTGCTGGGTGGTGGGAGCAGAGGTAGGCAGATCTCTGTGATTTTGGAGACTGTCCTGGTCTTCAGAGCAAGTTCCAGGACAGCTAGGGTATACAGAGAAGCCCTGTCTTGAAGAAACCTCCCACTCCACCCTCTCTCCCCCCTCCCCCAAATAAGACACTGTCCTCTGTGAATTCAGCCACACCAAAGTGTCATGCAGGTAAGGAGATGGATGTGTTGCACACCCTGAGTGAAAGGCCTTATTCAAGGAAACAGGTAGTTTGTGAGCAAGACAGTAGATAAGGCAACTGAGGGCTACTGGATTCTGAACTTGAAGAATGGGCAAGTTAAATCAGAAGGCCTCAAAAGTCCTAGAGAGAGCTCAGAGGTTATGAGTGCAAAGTTTGTATACTTTCCTCCCCAAGGACTTGAGTTTGGTTCCCAGCACCCAAGTCAAATGGATGTCTCACAATTGTCTGTAACTCCAGCTCCAAGGAATCATATGCCTCTGGCCTCTGGGACATTTGTACTCAGACATATATAATCTCCATACACAGACACATGGCCACAATTAGAAATCAAATGTTTCTAAGTCTTCTTAATAAAAAGGTCTGAAAAACACAGTAATGAAGTAGAAGGACTCAAACCAGCAAATATGCACACTGTGTTTTATAGAGACTGAGGCTTCTGATTTTGCCACAGTTGTAGAAGATGAACTGGGAGGTGGGCTGGACGCAACACTGGAGAGGGAGGAAAAGGGTGGAGAGTGGGTCAGAACTGGACAGTTTCCCAGTTTGTCAATTTTAGAATGTTTCAGTGGCTTTTAATACTGTACTCAGGTAATTTTCTTCTTTAGTTCAGTAGCTTGGTGGTTTATTGGTGCACGCTGGGTTGAGTAGGCAGAAAAGAAATGCAGGCTGCATTGTGAAGAGGTGTGGCTGTGAAGGGCCTTGGGGTGACAGTTCCATGTGATCCTGGGGATCCAGAGAAGTTTGCTTTATGTAGAAGTGGGAGAGTGATGTGTTCACTGAGATCGGAGAGCCAGTAGAGAAATGAAGCAGCTGAGGGCAGTCAGAATCCCAAGATGGTTTGGGCTGGCCACTCCAACCCAGGATGGATTCACTGCCTGAGGACAGCATGGGGACTGTGTCTCATTCATGGTTCCTGGATGTGTGTGTCTTGTTACTTTTCCTGTCTCCGACCACGTACCCAGCAAGAGGCAGCCTAAGGGAGGATACGGTCTTATTATTATTCTCGACTGAATGTGGCCTATCACGATAGGGGAGGTGGTGAACAGGAAGTGGGGCCAGGCTATCAAACCTCCAGGTGGCCTACTTCCTCTAGCAAGGCTCCGCCTCCTGAAAGTTTGACAGCCTTCCAAAAACAGTGCTGCCACCTGGGGACCAAGTCTTCAAACACACGTGCTTAAGGGAATGTTTGACATTCAAACCATAGCAGTAGCATCTAGAACAACCAGACATCTAAAGCCTAGATTTGAAGTGTGGCCTCCGTTTGATCTTGTTGTTAGTGCAGTAACTGTGCTTATTTAGTCCTGCCATTGAGGTCTTTGCTAGGCTCTGGTGATAGAAGCATCAGAGTCCAGACCCCTGATGAATTGTTGAGATAATTAGGACACAGCTATAGGAAGGAAAAAAATACCTGTAACATGAGAGTTGTACTGCTTTCTCTGCAGCTCTGGGCTGCAGACTGGCCAGAGCACCCACCATCTTCATGCTGCCGGGAAATAAAGCTGAGGCCTGTGACTTGAGATGTTTGATGCCTCCTCACTCACACTTCCTTTCTCCTGATCTGTATTCTGTAAAGAGGAGTGACTTCTATGGTGACCTCTTTCCTCTTAACTTAGGCCATGGTGCTGTTACCTTTTAATCCTATAAATGCTATTCGTAAAGGAACTGAAAGCCTTTGTGAGGGAAATGATTCCTAATTTAAAATGTAGTGATTTTTGAGCATAAATTTGGCTCCCTATTCTACAAAAGGAGGTTTTTGGTCAAGGTTACAAAGCCTTTTGTGTGTTCTATTAACTGACCTTGGAAATGAATTTAAAATGAAGCTTCACTAGGTAGACATTCCTTTTGTGTTTCTGTTTTCCTTGTGGCCTCTTTCTTGGGAATACTCAGAAGCTGTGTGTTGAAGTTTTATTGTTTTAAAAAGTTTGTCTAGTCTCACAGATAACTGACTTTGGAGAAACTCTTCCCTTTTGTGACGAATTTTCACTAGGAAGTGTTAGTTAAACTGCACAACTTATACCATTCCATTCATAGGACTTTGAGTTGTGTGGAGTCAGGCCCTGTTTCGTTTCTCGTCTTAACTCAGAGGCCCACATTCAGGGGTCCAGTCGCTGGACAAGAGTGGCTGGTTCTGAGACAGGGCTGTGGCAGTGGCCTGTGTTTAGGACAAGGTGAGGGCTGCAGCTGGAGCGGAGGGAAAGGCACATGGTGGGTGACATGCAGGGAGGAGAGGCCGTGCAGACCAGGCATGTGCTGGAGGGTTTGTCGGGATTTTGCCTCTGTTCTGAGCACTCTGGAAAGCCAGAGAGGCTCAGAGTTGCATTTTGAGTCAGATCACTCTCCATGAGGTAGAGCAAAAACTAAGTTGGTGGGATTGAGGTGAAGGTGGGGAGGCCAGTGTGCTGCTCTCTAGAGAGTCTGCAGATGCTGAGGCTGTGTGTCCTGCGAGCTATCAGCTGCACATCCCGAGAGACTGCTGTCACAGGGCAGAGGTAGCTGTGTGAGCACCTCCTTTCAGAAGTGGAGTTCTCTCTGTGTTCATCTCACTCTTAAATTCCATGTAAGGACTCTGGGTTCTACTCGGCTCTTTGCCCTAAGAATGCCTTATGGCTGTAGTGAAGGCTTCTCATCCTAATGATGTTGCACTGCCATAGTGAAGGCTCCTCCTCCTCCTCCTGTGAATACTGCATAGCTCTCCATAGTGAAGGCTCCTCCTCCTCCTGTGAATACTGCATAGCTCTCCATAGTGAAGGCTCCTCCTCCTGTGAATGCTGCACAATTATTGTGAAGTCTCCATTAACTTTTTCTTCCTGGGAGCTTGTCTTCTGTTATTTTATAAAATGAGGTGGGTTTTTTTTTTTTTAATCCAATCATGAAGTCTTTGGTCATACTAAATTAAGAGTAGTTTTTTCCTTTCAGTTGTAAACATACGGATTCCCACTTTGAAGCACTTGACCCTTACTTAGCTGGCAAGGCAGGGAGTTCAATCTGCACGTCTAAACCTTGGAGGCCTAAATCGAGATAGTAAGGCTATAGTGATTATTCAAGCCATGTACACTGCAGCCTTTGTGAGTTATAAAATAATCTTTTATGGTGAGTATAGTATTGGTCAGAGTTGTATCCAGACTGGGGAGCAGGGTCCAGTGGCTTTGTCTTCAGGACAAAACAGGGATCTTGCCAGACAATTCCTATTTGTCTCCCACAGCTCAGATAGCTGTGAGGTGTGCTGTTGGAGACCCCTCTGAACACCTTCACCTGTCTTTCCCTTCCAGAAGGAATGGAAACTGTATGGCAGGCTTATGAGACCACAGTAGAATTTTAGGATACAGTTTTGAGTGCCTATAGAAGTACAGACTTTAGTGCTGAGAATTTTGAAGCAAGAATGAATGGAAGTAAAGGACAGCAGAGGGAAGAGCGCCTTCGTCTTCTCTTGAGAATCTGAGGGTGGACCTTACATATGGGTAGGGAAGCAGTAGACAAGGACCCATCACATACTCTAGAAATTCTCTGTTAATTTGAAAGAAAACTATGTAGATACTCATTGATACCTTTCCACAGTCAGCCAAACTGAGATCTGAGGGTGTGCTCTAACACTGCCCTCCCTTCTGATAGCCGTTACACAGTTGTGTGAGGGAGTACTTCCTAGTCGTCTTTGGGCCTGGTCATTGGCAGCAAGGACTCTGCTTCACTGACTGTGTTACAGTGACTTAGTGTTACGGTTTATGGTGTTAATGTTGACACACTAAAGGCAGCAAAGGAAGGAGTGCATGAGAAGGTTCCATTTGAATCTTCATTCTCTTTCCCATGGAGGGGCATGCCACCCTCCTGGTACTGATGTGGGACAGTATACAGTGCTGTCAGCCAGGAGGGCTCTCCGGAGCATCCATGTCCAGAGGGTTTACTAGAGATTGGGTACATAGACTTACTTAATTGAATGATTATCCACAGACTTAACTTCAGTCTCCAGGTCTACTGATAATCATGATCAGTAACTGTTACCCTAAATCATGTGATTGGCCTTTCTGGCATGGCCGGCCTCCATCTAATAATATAGTATGACCAGCCCTTCCCTAAGATCGAATTGGTCACTCCTAACAAGGACACTTACTATATCTGATACAGATTACCTCTCAGAAATGAAGGGCAAGGATCAAACCTTGCACCGAGCAAGGCTAGCTTCTGCCCACATGCAGACTGTGAAAGGATTGCCTTAAGTTTGTTTTTGTTTTGTTTTTGCAGGGATCCTGAATGTGAGGGGTAGAAGGCAGAGAAACTGCTAAGAAGTCTGTAGCTGCAGTCCAGAAGGGATGGTGACTGATGGGGTGATGCACCTAGCTCAAATCTGGAAATACTCTGAAGGAAAGGGGTGGCAGGATGTGTTGATAGGTAGATGTGTGCATGAGAGAAAGGGAAGTCCAAGCTTCTTTAAGCTTTTGACTTGAGCTATCTGAAGGATGCTGAGATATAGGAAAGCCAGTTGTCCATCATAAGAATGAAATGACTCCATCCTCATCACCAGTGGAGAAGCAATCATTAACACCAGCCCTGTGCTGACAGCTTAGCAAGAGCTCTGTCAGTGCTCTGAATGAGTCATACCCTCTACTTGATTGATTGTTTTCAGTTTCTGAAGCATGCTTGGGTTTTTGTTTTGTTTTGGTTTTTGGTTTTTGATTTTTGGTGGGTTTTTTTTTTTGTTTTTTGTTTTTTTGGTTTTTTTGTTTTGTTTTGTTTTGTTTTTTGCTTTCTTTGTTTTGAGGCAGGGTCTTACTGTGTGTAAACCAGGTGGACCTGGAGCTTGCAGTTCAGCCTCTAAAGTGATTTGACCTACTGAAACTGGCTAGATCTTTAGCAAGTCTTGCTCTGCATGTTATGCGTGCTACAGTGCCTGCGTGGCTTCATGTTTCTTCATTTCTCTCTGTTGCCTTTGTTTCATGGTCCCTATTGATCCAATCAATTGGTTTATTTGGGTCAATTGAGAATAGTTATCTAGGGGAACTGTAAATATTGAGCTCAGTCATTCATGTTGCTTCACTAAGTGCTGGGAGTTAGTTACAATTGGCTGGATACTGTGTAATAATCTATCTGTAATTCCAAAATTAATTCTTCTAAATAGCAAGACTGTGCATCACACTGTGTCAGTTTTCTGGTCCCAGTGAAGTTACAGCTGTGTGTGTGTTGTTCTGTAGCAGCACACACCTTGTCTTGCCATCTTTGACAAATCTGTCTGCTCACATTTATGTTATGTTCAAGCCCCAGTGATCAGTACTAATTTTGTTGAGTTATGGGTAGTGAGACCAGTTTGCTTAGGACTGCTTAGGAAAGTTACCACTGGCTAGTGACTGGTGACTATGTGCCCATTGCATGGTTGACAGGAGTAACCACTACAGACCTTCTGCTCAAGGGCTGGTTGAGGAGCAGCTGCTCAGTTTCTGACTTCTGGTTGCTCACTTAATTCTCTGTCTTGCTATGTGAAAGCAGTTAGGCTTTACTGAAGTTAAATAAAATGGGAACGGGAAGCCTTGTTCAGAAGACACATGCGTTTGGCAAAGTTCAGGAAAGCTTCTCTTGCAAGAGAATCTTGTCCTGGCAGCAGCTCATCATTCTGGGGTGCTGGATGCGTTCCCCACCATGCCCCAGCCTCCTGGGAGTATCTGCACCCCAAATACAATATCTGCTTAGCTATAACCGTGAATGGAATGGGTAAGCTAGTAACATGCCTCGTTAGTCTTTGAAATCAGAGATGGGGAGACCTTTTAGGATGTTTCAGGATGGGCCTTTGTCCTTAAACTCCCGGAAGTTCCTTAGCTGATAGCACCAATTTTTCCTGTATTATATTGGTAGCTATTTTTCTTATGATATCATGTGAATTCTGTATACTTGGGCAAAACCTTGTAAGTGCCCTTAGTGTAAATAGAAGAAAAAGGATCTTGCTGGATGTAGTAGCACATGTTTGTATTCCTACTACTCAGGAGGCTAAAGTAGAAAGATGGTGGGTTCAAGGTCAGTGTGGGCTACATGGTGAGATGCCATCTTAAACAACAAGGGCTGAGTATAGCTCAGCGGTGGGACCTAGCATGCACAAGACACTGAGTTCGACTTACCTGATGGAGGGTGTGTATGTATTTTTGTTTCAATAGTAATGTGTTAACATATTTGATTACTAGTGTGCTTATTTTCCCCCTATAATATTGACCTTTGATTATCAGTCACATTCATCCTTCAGTTTAGTGTATTTTGAATATGGTCTCTACTCTCCTTCCCATATTCTCTGTAGCCACACTTGTAATGTTAAACCAGCCTTATTATCATTATTCTCTTGGCTGATGGGAGCGATGAAGAACTTTAAAAGGCTAACTCGTGATTTTTAAGGTGAGAAAACATGTGACACAGAAGGAACTGTAAGTAGAGTGTGGGCAAGCTTAAAAATAGAAATAAAGTAAACTTCTTGCTAGGAGATTATCAAACAGCTCTTAGGTGGACAATTTTGAAGTGAGGTTGTCTGATAGCATTCACTCCCTGGCTGCTCCATTGCCCTCTGCTTCCTGGTGTCGCCCGGGCTTTCAGGGAACAGTGTGTTTACATGGTAGAATTAAATTAGATTGTTCTCTGAATGATTGTGTGCTAAGTTAAAATATTGCCACTCTGAACTGACTAAACAGTAAGAAACTGCAGAAGGGTGTGTTCAAGTCTCTTTCACACAGCTAATGTGCAGTCTCAGAAAATACATTCTAAAGTAAATGTAAGTATTTTGAAATGTAGTGACTTTTTATATATACATACTCTTGTCAAAATATGGCATTGTGATTGTATTTTCATTAGTATATACTAGTGTGGGTTAGAGTTTAATAAACAGTTTAAATTGGGAAGTAATGGGCTGCTGATGAAGCTGAGTTCTGCCATGTTGAAAGCTGGGTTCAATCATCTACACTTTAACAAAATTAGAGAAGAGAAATTGAATAGAGTGTCTTTTTTACTTAATTTTACTCCTAGCTTTTGAGTATTTGGGGGGCAAAAGTTGCTGTTTTCCAAATACCCAGTGAACAGGTCCATTGTTGAGGAAGAAAGGTAATTGGGAGGAATATCCTGGGGAGGTTGGGGCTGTGCCTGTTTTAAGGGACACTCACAGTTTAACTTGGTCTCTTCATTCCTTGGCGGATTTCTAGTGCCATGGGTGCCTTTAAATTAAGCAGAGCAACATAAAACTGCATTGAATGTGTACAGTAAGCACGACATTTTTACCTCAATTGCAGTTAATAGAAGGGGGAAATGTAGATTTCAAGGTTGGAAGGTGTTCAGAAAAGTCATTCTGTCTCACTCCCTTTCCCAGTCAGTATTCCAGTGAGGTGGAAACAGTTATCAGAGTGAACCCGCCACTCCTCGACTAGCTGGAAGCAGACACGTCTTGACTTGTGAATTTGTGTAAATGTGATCATAGGAATAGCACAGGAGCCGAAGCGGTGTCTCCCTATTAAGAGTATGTGCAGCTCTTGAAGAAGACCTGAATTTGGTCCCTAGTGCCCACGTCTTGTGACTCACTGCTGCCTGTCACTCCAGATCTGACATCCCTGTCTATCCTCTCCAGTACCCATGCTCAGGTGCGCGCACGCACACACACACACACACACACACACACACACACACACACACACATACACACGCACACACACACACTTAAAAGTAGAAAGTCATTTGAAAAAGGGTGATGCAGACCCTTGGTGTCTTAACATCTTAGGTCAGTGTTGCTGGTGGCGTTCAGCCCCCTGTGCTGTAAGCTCTCCTTTCCTATGTGTGTGTGATGCTGCTGAGGACTGTGGTGACTGTAGTGGATGAGTGCTGCTGTGGTCACCTGAGCCTGCTTCCAGGACAGTTGCCTTCTGTGTGCCCCAGAGGTGAAGCTGCTCTGCTAGCATTTCATCTGGACAGATCTTCCCTCCCCTTTGCTCTCCAGTGCTTGGGCATCTGCTTTTTTATCTTCTTTACTGTTCTCGTTTATTGCTTTTTTCCTTTCTGAGTATTGGCTTGCAGTCAGTTTTGGGAGATACTGGCAAATATTTCGATAAAGTAATTGTGTTCACATGCACTTCCCCTAGCAGATAGTTTTGCATCATTACTAATACTTATTATTTATTTCATTGTACTAATGCTGTCAGGGAAGTAATATTCCATGCCATATTATCATGCCCCTGTTTGATTTCAGAATTTCACGGTCAGTCTTGTGTGAACAAGCAGAGTTCATCAGTGTGGACTTTACTATCATTTTGAAGTTTACAAAATAAATACACTGGAGTTTTACATCAAATTTGGTTGAATTTAAATTACAGAGCCTTCTGGATCAGAGTGACTCTTGTTTTTCCAGTTGCTTTGATGTGTCTTTCCTGGACGGTAATTGAGGTAGGTGTTGATGTAGAAACATTCCATGAGTGGATTCCCTGTGTTACGCTTTTAACATAGCTTTATTTTATTCTTTCCTGGCTTCTTCAATTTCAAACTTATCTGTTCATTTTCATTTGTGCTTAGTAGCATATGTGTTTAAAATTTTAAACTTTATGTTACAGATTTACAAGTTACTTTTAGATTTTGACATATTTCCACTTTAATTAAAATTTCTTAGATAATATATAATGCTGTCTCAGATTTCTCTTTTGCCTAATCACCATTTGTAAGCAAGTGTTTTAAATTCTATGAGGTTATGGGATTTTGTTGTTACAAATCTCCAGTTTTGTTGCATGATGATCAAGATGCTAGAATTCTTTTGTAATCCATTAATAGCTTTTATTGCTCTAGTATTTGTTGAAAGTCTCTGTTGTGGATATTTGAATAGAGACACAGCTGTCTTTGTGCTGTAGTTAATGTGGTGATGTGTATGTGTGTCCTAACTGTTGTTTACTCATCAGTTTTTGCTTGTCTTATCTTTCAGGACCTAAGAGATTTATGAAAATACTGGCTGGCTTGGCTTTTTTTTTTTTTTTTTTGGTATCAGTTTCTTTCACTATTACAGTTATAAATATATAGTGTGTACACATACACAATTTTAGTAGTTTTGTTGAGGACTGATAAATAAAAAACTGCATGTGTAAAGTATATAATTGGACATTTTTGAATATATATACATATCCATGAGGCTTAGTGTCACAGGAATCAACACATCTATCCATTACTCCTTGTCTTGGTCAGATCTGGCTGTTAAATCACTACATTACGGGTATCCACACAAATGTTTCTCAAGTTCTGGAGGTTGGAAGTCTGAGGTCAAGGTCTCTGGCATGGTCAGATTCTTGGTGATGGCTTTCCTGGCTCACAGACTGATGGGGAGGGGCAGAACTCTCTGCTGTAGTGATATTAGTCCCATCACCTCTCAAAGGCCCCACCTCCTAATTCCATCACATTGTTCATTAGCATTTCAACATCTGGATTAGGGGGAAATATATAAACTGTTAATTGCAAATGACATGCCTCTCCCACCTTCAGAATGTCTCCTAGCCATCATGTCAGGCAGCATTGATGTGCTTTCTCTCTTTGTAGGATAAAGTGCTGCATCTAGACTTTTATAGTAGAAGCCTTTTACTCCATCTTCCTGTTTGGTTTCTGTGACTTAGCACAGTTATTTTCAAATTCATTCATGTTATGTGGGGTTATTAGTGCATTCTTTTTATTGCCCAGAAGTG
This sequence comes from Peromyscus melanophrys, assembly GCA_902168415.1. Taxonomy (NCBI): domain Eukaryota; kingdom Metazoa; phylum Chordata; class Mammalia; order Rodentia; family Cricetidae; genus Peromyscus; species Peromyscus melanophrys. Next base: position 29,749 of record CABHPR010145808.1, on the reverse strand, counting down.
CTACAATTATATGAAAACACAAATCTATCCATCTATTCATCTGATAATGGACATTCCCGTTTCATGCAGCTGGGGGCTGTTACGAATGGATAGGCTCTCAACATTTGGGAACACGTCTGGGTAGACATGTGCTTTATTTCTTCTAGATAAATACCCAGGAGTGGGATATCTGGATCATACAGCAGATATATGTTCAAAGTTTTAAGAACTCACCAAACCGTTTTCCAGAATGGTTGAGGCATATTTCATTTCCCTCAGTGGTACAGGAATGGGTACTTGCTTCCCAGCTTCGCTGAAGGCTGCCATCAAAACAAACCAGTGAGACCACATCTTCAGTGTCTGAGGTGATAGATTTCTTTTCTTTAGTTCTGGAGTGGAGTAAGACCGAGACCAGGGTCCACAGGGTTGGTTTTCTCCAGGACTCTACTTGACTCTCATGGTCCCTTCCAGCTGCTTCTGGGTTCTTTCCTCTGCCTGTATACTTCTGGTGCTTTTGCTCTGTTCTCCGGCTTTGTTTTACCTGAGACTCTGGTTGCCTGTGCTAGACCTGACATTTCCTTCAGCCTTCCTACTGTATCGTCATTTTCCTTTCAGTCTTCGTTTCTACCTAGTTTCATCACCCCATGTCTGAGTTTAAAAACATCTGACTTAAGTTCTTCCATGTCTGGTATTATTTCAGTTTCTTTGGGTTCTTTCTTTCTTTCTTTCTTTCTTTCTTTCTTTCTTTCTTTCTTTCTTTCTTTCTTCCTTCCTTCCTTCCTTCCTTCCTTCCTTCCTTCCTTCCTTCCTTCCTTCCTT
>CABHPR010145808.1:1623-28941 GCA_902168415.1 Peromyscus melanophrys | reverse complement strand
CTTCCTTCCTTCCTTCCTTCCTTCCTTCCTTCCTTCCTTCCTTCCTTTCTTTCTTTTTTAAGTTGTGTGTTTTTGGTGGCTTTGTTATGAGGGTATTTGCTCTTTAATAGCTTTTCTTCCTTAACAACTTGTGGAGTGTGACTTAGTTTTTTTGTTTTGTTTTTTGAGACAGGGTTTCTCTGTGTGTAGCCCTAGCTATCCTGGAACTCGCTTTGTAGACCAGGCTGGCCTCGATCTCAGAGATCCACTTGCCTCTGCCTCCCAAGTGCTGGGATTGAAGGCCTGTGCCACCACTGCTGGGTCTGACTTCGTATTTTTGATGCTCATTTTTATGTGAAGTGTTTTCTTCCCCTGGGAAGGAATTGTGTGTGTTAGGTTATTCTTTTGGCCTTCTAGGGTTCCTCCACAGTGCTGTGGCATAGGCATCTTCCTCTCTGAAGTTTCCTGCATTCTCTTTATGTATTTACCTCACCCATTTCTTCTATCCCATTTCCTTCTGTAATTTTTTTTTTCTTTCACTCTGCTGCCCTGAATGGCCTGGAACTCATTATGTACACCAGGCTGCCCCTAATGCACAGAAATCTGCCAGGCTCTTTTTGGAACTCTTGCTTATTAGCTTAATTACCTCTTGTCTTAGCTGAATTCTTGGTTAGCTTAATCACCTCTTGCCTCCTCCTCAGGTGCCTTGCTCTGGAAGGGGAAGCCTTTGATTCTGTATGTGAGTCAGTCCAGATCCAGGAGGGCTAGCCCTGCATGCCACCTGCCTGTGCTTCCAGCCTGTGAGGAGTGGGCTGAACACCTCCACTGTGTTTCCCATGAGCACCCGTACTGTTGGGTTTCCGGTCTGAGCTGGCAGACTTACCGCCCTCTGCCCTCTGCAGTGTCCTCTGCAGCCTGTTTTAGGGTGTGGCCCATGGCTGGCATTTGTTCCTGTTTGCTGATGTCCACAGGATTCTTGTCATCGGGTGTGTCAGAAATGATGTGTGTGAGTGTTGGGTTTTTACCTAGTCTTTCTATATTTCATTTGGGAAAAAAAAATTTATTTAGAGAAATAAAGATCTTTTTTTTTTTAGCTTATTTCACAGGCATAAGAATCTACTTTTACTTTAAATTAACAGTCTTGTCATGAGGCCAACAGAGTAAAATTGTTAAAGCTTTACAATTTGCATTTAATATTATTAAAGGTTAATTGTTTTATTGTGAATTTCTAAGCATTGGAGAACTAATTGCTTTTATTAGTCCCTAACAAGTAACTCAGAGTTATCTGGAATGTGACAAGCAGCTGAATATGTATTAGTACACTATTGAAAATCTCATCTTGAGGTCAGTTTTTATCATCAGTTAATGAACTGGTTCAGATACTTCAGCATAAAAAGTGCTTCTGGCTCTGGAACATATGTTATTTGTTTTGTATATTTTTGCCTAGAGAATATAGAATACTTACTTGTAATAAAATCAGACACTTTGTGAATCCTGAGAACTAGAAACTTAATTACCAATCATAATCTCCCTGTTTTCTTCCACTCGAAAGACCCCCTTGGTTTGAGAGTGTTTTGAATAGAAGTATATATAGATTTAATAAAAGTTTTCATTTTATGTATGGTTCTGTATTGAGACTTAATAAAAATTTCCCTTGTTTTCATATTTTACTGTTTTCAATCTACTTTAAAATAATTTCTTGTTAAAATGTGCTTTTTATGTTATATGTTAACATGTATTCTTTTTAACACAGTTTATAGTTCCTTTTAACAGTATAATAGAAATAAATACCTTTTTATATCATTAAATCACATTCAACCACAAAATTTCATGGCGTATAGTATTTTATTGTTTGTACTGTAGTTTAATTTGTTGGTTTATCATTGGTCATTTAAGCCCCTTCCAATTTTTGCTGTTATAAATACAACCATAGTAGATACTTTGTGTTAAGAGCATTGTGTATTCAGGATCATTTCCCTAGGTAAATAACTTTGTATATTTGTATTAGAGGTGGGGGAATAAGATATGCAGGATGAATTCAGATAGCTTTCATAAACGGTTATATGAGGGGATAGGGATGTAGCTCAGTGGTAGAGGGCTTGCCTAGCATGCAATTGCTAGTCTTGATCTTCATCAGCCCCATCCCCAGTCAATACCAACAGAGAGACAAGAGACAGAGAAAGAAAATAAAATGAATTTACATTCCTGCCTGCAGCAAAAGGACCATACAAATGAAAATGCCAGCTAGTATCTTATACCATATTGTTTGTTTTTGCTCTTTTGGGGGGCTCACCACCCAGCTCCCAAATAAATCACACATGGAGGCTTATTTTTACCTATAAATGCCCAGCCGTAGTTTGGCTTGTTTCTTGCCAGCTTTCCTTAACTTATATTACCCCGTCTACCTTTTGCCTCTGTGCTTTTCCCATTCTCTTACTTCTGTAAATTTTACTCGTACTCCTTACTCAGTGGCTGGCTGGACTCTGGAGTTCTCCTCCTTCACTGGCTATTTCTTTCCTCTTGCCAGATTTATTCTTCTATTTATTCTCTCTCTCTCTCTCTCTCTCTCTCTCTTTTGGTTTTTTCGAGACAGGGTTTCTCTGTGTAGCTTTGCGCCTTTCCTGGAACTCACTTGGTAGACCAGGCTGGCCTCGAACTCACAGAGATCCGCTTGGCTCTGCCTCCCAAGTGCTGGGATTAAAGGCGTGCGCCACCACCGCCCGGCTTTTATACTCTCTCTTGCCAGCCCCGCCTGTCCTCTCTCCTACCTCAATATTGGCCGTTCAGTTCTTTATTAGACCCTCAGGTGTTTTAGACAGGCACAATAACACAGCTTCACAGAGTTAAACAAATGCAACATAAAGGAAAGTAACACATCTTAAAATAATATTCTACAAAATACCACACAGCTGCACAACAGTCAGTTAATGCCCATTGCGGCTATGGAATAAATGCCAATGTCATAGGGCACATAGTTATTTATTTGCAATAGTGGATGCTGAGTTATTGAGCAATGTCTGAGGCTACCCATTTAGTATATGCTTACATTTAAGGTTTTGGGATAGACAGTCGTGGTAGACAAGAAATAACATATGTGGTCACTAGCAGAGAAAGAGATTGGGGACCCAGAGGAGAACATCAGGGACAGTGGGGCAAGGAGGGTATCACAAAGGAGTGGATGACTGTTTTGCATGTTGAGTAAGAGTTCTCCAAATGGACCAGGAGCCAGGTGAGTGGTGACACCAGGTGCATATAGAACAACATTGAGTGTCAGGGCACAGGGCTGTGAATCTCATGGGTACTTCTAAGGAAATGGAAGGGATTTGAAGATGGGGCTTTTGATTAGAAAATCAGATTAAAAGATAGACTGTGGGAGTCCAGCTCCCACCTTTTGAAGGGTTCTTAGGTGGAGGAGAGAGAAATTAAGAAATGATAGAAAGACGTAGACGATGAGAAGAAAGACAGAAACAAAGGATAGCTTTGGGAGGGCCTGGATCAAAACCCAACAGCCACTTCGCTTATTCAAAAGGACTTTTTATAACAATGCCAAGGGGCAGGGCAAAAGACCCCCCTCTTGCAAGATCAAAGCACACCCTACAGTCAAGTGTAGACCCTTCCAAATACCTGGTAACCACGCCCGTGGTCAAATCATTTCATTATGCAGCAATGCTGGGTAAAGCAAGCTCAGATTCTCTGACCCTAAGTTCTCACTAGGAAGCCTCTGTGGGCTCCCACAAGAGACCAGTTTATAAATGGCCTCACTGGCAAAGCTGTGGACTTAACATTTACTCCATGAGTTATGGTAAATCTTTCCTGGGTTTAAGTCAGGGAGTGTTTGATTGAAGATGTGCATAAGCATACTTATGTTTAGAGGGTATAGAACAATTGTAAAACCCAACATTTCCTTACATTTCTTAGAAGAAACCAGGCTATTAGGAACAAGGGACAGTTTGGGGCATAGGGTTTCAACTGCTTCTTTCTTTCCAAAGAATGGCTTTAGCCCTGCCAGCTCATTTTTCCCAGCAGGGGTTGATTATTAAATGCCAAGTTCTTCATTTAGCTTATGCTATATTAGCATTTCCTTTTATTTTAGTGTGTGTGTGTGTGTGTGTGTGTGTGTGTGTGTGTGTGTGTGTGTGTATCTATACTTGTTTATGTGTGCATGGGTTGGCTGGCCCATGAGGGGGCCTATGGGGGCCAGTGGTTGGTTATGGATGTTTTCTTCATCCTTAACCACTTGGTTTTTTGAGACAAGGTCTTTCTGAATTTGGAGCTCACCATTTTGGCTAGACTGGCTGGCTAGTGAGCCCCTGGGACCCACCTGTCCCTACCCCTACCCCCTCAACCCCAGTGCTGAAGCTATAGACACCACCTGGCCTTTCTGTTAAGTGAGTGCTGGGAATCTGAACTCAGGTCCTCATACTTTACAAACAAGCCCTGTCTGCTGAGCACTCTCCCCAGCCCCTACCACATAATCTTCCCTTTTCAGTCTCTTCGGAGAAGCACCATCCCCTCTGCTCAGGGTCTATTCTGAAGGGTCTTGCATATTCAGGAGGAATATTTTGCCATCTTCGGCGATGAAGGATGGTGTTCACATACTTGGCCCAAGTATCCCAAGTTAGATCCAGTGTAGACAGTAATGATGTATTTTTCCCAAAGGGTCCAAAACTTGTCCCTCTCCAAGCTGTGCCCTGTGTGAAGTTGCTACCATGTCTCAAGGTCTGCTAGAGCAGGCTTCTAGCTGGTTACCAATGTAGCAGTGACAGTACTGTGGTTTGGATGCCTACATGCAGTTAAGCTTCTAATAACTGCATTTAAGTCACGGTGTCTGGCCCTCATGCCCTGTACTGCCCGCCAGTCCTGTTGAAGAAAAGGAAAAGATTGTTTAAAAGTTTTATATATAGGAGTGTTTACCTACATGTGCGTCTGTTAGCACATGTATGCAGTGCCTGTGGAGGCCAGAAGTGGGTGTCAGATCTCCTGAGACTGGACTTACAGAGTTGTGAGTATGTGGGCACTGGGAATGGAACCAGGCCTTCTGGAACATCACCTGCTGCTCAGATAGCTCTCCCGCCTAAATGCTTCACATTGCATGCTTTGTGCTAGTTAGTTTTTTTTTTTTTCTTGCTGTGACAAAAATACTTGAGAAAGATGACTTAAAGAAAATTTTACAGCTTCATAGTTTCAGTCCACGGTCACTTGGCACTTGGTCACTTTGGGGTCCTAGTGAGATAGAACATGATGGCCAGGTAGTGTGTGACAGGCAGAGCTCAGTGTGTGCCCAGTTGTAGAAGTGCAGGAATGAAGCAAACAAGCATGCCATTGGTAGCCTGCTTCCTCCATCTGGGCCCACCTCTTAGTTTCCAATCTCCTGGTCATGGTCACACATTGTGAATCCAGCTGCAGATTCATTTGCTGACCAAGTCCAGTCACTCACCAAGAACCCCGACTCAGCACTGTGTTGGGAACCAAGCCCTTTTAACACACAAGTTTGGGGAAGACACAAGGAAATCTTTATGACAGTATAATCATCCTATTTTATTATTAGTTGTTACTCTTTTATTGCACCTAACTCATTAATTAAACTTTCTCAGAAGTCTGTGCATACAGAGAAAACATGGTGTATGATGGGGCTTGATACTTTGCAACTTTAGCCATTATTGGGGCTCTTGGAATGCTGTTGTGTTCTTAAGGGAGCAGTGAGTACCATATGTTTAAAATGATGTGCACACCATTCTCCTCCTGCAGGGGAGGAGGCCTGCTGGCCCCATGGACATGCATGGAAAGATTTCACTCTGCCCTAGTTCACCTGGATTTTATGCTGCTACTTCACTCAAGAGTAATTTTTAAAATAAGCTGTCTTTTTTGGAATAATAACATTTAACATTTCTAAGGAAATTTCCCGTTCAACATCATAAATTTAAAACAAGTCAGGAAAATCTACACCCTCTACATTAATAACCTTTCTTCTTCGTATCTCTCACTTTTCCAGTAAACACATTCATATTCTTTCACACACCCCCACCCCCCGCCACACAAATATAAAGAGACGTAATCCAGATTGAAAAGGTGCAGTTGAATTATCTGTACAACCGAGGAATGCCGGAGCTGCAGCGCTGTGGAAGATGGGAGACACTTGCTGGGATCTACCAGGCTGTGTAAATTCGGAACTCAATGCAGTGTTAATTCTGGAATGTTTTCTTCATCGAGATTATAGCAATGGGCAGGGATTACCATAGCAAGACAAGGCATTCCTTTGGGACAGAGTCTTTAAAAGAGGGTACTGAATTGTGTTAACCAGGCTTCATGTGAGGTGCTTTTATGCTGGGTGTGATGCCATGGCACCAGTTCTTGCTCGTCTGCTCAGAATTCAGGTAGTGTGATTATGGAATCTGTTTGGGAATACATTTGGCACCCCTGTGGTTTATGTTAACATTGCTGCAGTCAGGTGGAATATATGTAAAGGACTGGGCTTCTGCCGTTACAGTGGCTTATTTAGTGAATGTGTCCATGTGTGTGCTTTGAAAAGGCCCCTGCCAGTCTTCAGTGGCTCTTAGTAGGCTGGGCATCTTATGGCTGGTCATGGAAGGCCTACAGTTGGTACAGATAGTATTTCACGGGCATGCCCAGAACAGAGTTTAGTCTGCAGTGGTCTTTGATAGATATCATTGAGTGGGAATAAGAAACCTCTTACAAATCGGTCAGTGAGGGGGTTTGTTGTTTGTTCTGTTTATTGAAAGTCAGAGACAGAAGGCCAAGCATCTGTTACAGTGAACAGCTCTTACACCTTGTCCCAAGGAAGCCCAAGGACACCACAGCTCTCGGCTGTGGACTTTGCAATGTCACCACACCTGCACCAGCTCTGTGACACATGCCTGCCTCTTGCCCCGACCCTGATAGTTTCAGGGGGTGGCGGCAAGTCCTGTGAGGGGGGGGGGGATGAGGGAGACAGGACTTCCCTTTAAAAGTCCCCAGTGCTCTGTGTGCTCATACCTCGTAAAACGCTTGTATTTTGGGAGACATAAAAACCACAAACTGTGATGTGGCTGTATGTGAAAAGGAACTGAATTTTGCTATAACTTTGTATCATTTTGGAAATACTGAAAAATTAAACTGTGACATTTCTGATGGCAAATAAAACACCCCAAACAAACAGGTCAGCCACCCATCTGAAATGTGAAGGCTGTTCTAGACTCCAAAGCCCCTGCTTTGCTTGGCTTTCTAGAAGGTGTGTTTTGATTACATAATGAGGTAACTTTCCTCTGGCTTTGGAAAGTTAATTTTAGTAATTCAGACTGTTTATGTAAGAGCTGTGCTAAGGATTTCCCCTTCAGTCTGGAAATGAGAATTTGAACCAGGAGTCTAGCTTTGTGCCTCAAACATTGCCATTCCTGTTAAATGTCACTTATGTGAAGGTTTTTGTTTTTGTTTTTTAAGTAAATGATGAATTGTTTAGACATTTAAGACATTTCTTGTCCATCCCATACTATCTTAACAAATGAATACAAATGCAGAATCGCCCAGTCATGGGTTTAGGATGAATTAAAATTCAGAGACATCCAGGTATTATAATCTGCCTATGTAACACCTGACACTAAATGGATGTAATCTTTTACCACATGTCTTCTTGACTGGGCCTGGTTGTGTGGGCCTGTAGTCAATACCAGCTATGTGGGAAGCTGAGGCAGAAGGTTCAGTCACAAGCTCAAGGCTTGCCTGGAAAACTTCGTGACATCCTGCCTCAAAAAGTTGGGGGGGGGGCGCTGAGGATGTAGCTCAGTGTAGGTACTTGCCTAGCATACATGAGGTTCTGAGTTCAGTTCCCAGTAAAACACATGTGCCAGGAAACCAGCCATCCAAAAGAAGTGTCTTCGCAGTGTGGTTACTATGTGATTGTTCATAGCCCCTGGATGGTTTAAAACTAGTTATTAACCCAAGCTCGGACATCCATTTATCTTTCTGTGGAAGTAGAAAGCATCTCTGTTTGTCTGGTAATGTACAAGAGATCCCATTAAGGTGTGTGTGACAGGAAGTTTTAAAAAGGCTGCATGCTCAGTGAGACTGACTGTGTTCTGTACCTTTAGCCTAGCCAGCAAGTGGTGTCCCATGCATGTCCAAACTCTTTGGAAGTGCAACTTGCACAGCCCACATGATCCACTTTGTTATTTGTATTTATTTGTTTTTGTGTAGATGTGTGTGTGTGTGTGTGTGTGTGTGTGTGTGTGTGTACACTTGCATGTGAGGTGATTATTGGGTGTATTCCTAAAAAATCCACTTTAAATGGGCCTGTTCTGGGTGGACCCTCGAGCAGCCACATGTGTCTGCCCTGTGACACAGCAATTCTATCCTGGATGTTACCCAATAAGACCCCATTTCTCTGAAAAGGATGTGTATGTTACAACAGCTTTATTCATAAGATGCTGACAGTGGAGTGTTCTGTCTTGAAAGGGGTCCTGTTTACATGAGGTATATACTCACTGAGTTGAAACCAAAGCTAATGTTTGATTTCACTGTTGGCAAATTTTAACTCATTTTACAAGAGAGAATAGAGCAAACTGTGAATCCTAATTTTCAGCAACTCCAGCTGCTGTGCCAAACTAGAGGAATAAGAATAGAAGGAAACTAGTTAGCAGCACTTAAATCCTGAGAGGCGACAGTAGCTTGGCTCCTGTGGTAATTGTGGGGGTAGGTGGAAAGTGGTGTGATTCTTGGCGGAACTTTGAAGGTAGAGCTGATTTGCTGTGTTGACAGGTGTGACCATGGTTGGCTGATGGACATGAATACTTTGGCAGGAGAGACAGTTGTAGAGGATGCTAAGGGTTCTGATGGGGGTGGAGCTGCCATTTAATGAGCTGGAAGAGCCTAGGGGCAGGTGTGTAGGAAGGCTGGGAGTTTGAGTCTGCAAAGATAGATGCCAGAGATTAGGAATCTAATGGAACTAGAAGTGTAAAATCCAGAGTTGTCAGCCTGGTGGTCAAGTCCTGAGACTGAATGAGTGCCAACAGAGTGAGTGGGCAAAGCAAGCCTGAGTGCCAAGTACCCAGAAACAGGTAGATGAAAAGAAGCCAGCAAAGGGGAGTGGAGCAGAGGCCTGGCCAGTGGAGGAGATGCAAATTCGGAGTAGAGTGGCATGCTTTTTTCCTGTCTCACAAGGAAAGACACAAGTGTTAAGATCTTTTTACTTCCTCTGAGTTTCTTACTTAATTTGAACCATACTCGTTGGCACAATCTTAACTCTGTGCGTATGCGTGGAGGTTGTAGATGGGTATCAAGTGTCTTTCTTCTTCACTCTACACTGGAGCTCAGTGATCAGCTAGGATGGCTGGCTGGTAAACCCTAAGGACCCTGTCTCTGCCTCTCCCTTGTTGGGATTACAGATGAGTGCCACAGTGTGTGATTTTTATGTAGGCACTGGAGATCTGGACTCAAGTTCTCGTGCTTGGCATCTCTCAAGCAGTGGACTGTCAGGAAGGCAGTTGGTTGAGGTATTTTAAAGCCATTTTATCCTAGTACCAACTAGAGTACCCTGTGCTTGAGGTTAATGTACTCTGTGTTGTTAAAATGTATTTTAGGGAACTGCTTGCTCTGGGTTCTGTGTGCAATAAACAAGTGCTTGATGATCATGTGGCTCCCTCTGTGGCTTGCTTGCATAGAATGGATGCATTGAGCAAACGAATCAATTATCTGGCTTCCTGTGATTGTATACCAGTCTTCAACGAGGTTTGCCTGCTGGGGAAAGTGGCAGTCACTGGTCACAGGACTCTGATGTTTCCTGGTGCCCTCCGATGTTATAATTCACTAAATATTGCCAAGCCAGTATTCTGGGTAGAGTCCATTAAGATGGAGTTTGAAGATAGCTCCAAGGAACCATTCTACTGAGCCCACAAGGGTATCAGTTTCTTAGAACTTCAACAAGTTACTGCAGTCCTCTTCTGGGACAGAAAGTTCTTTCCTTAGGAGACATAGCTCTGGTGTACAAGGCTGATAGTAAACATTGAGTTTTTCCTCACTTTGAATTTTTTTTTTTTTTTTTTCGAGACAGGGTTTCCCTGAGTAGCTTTGCACCTTTCCTGGAACTCACTTGGTAGCCCCAGGCTGGCCTCGAACTCACAGAGATCCACCTGACTCTGCCTCCCAAGTGCTGGGATTAAAGGCGTGCGCCACCACCGCCCGGCTCACTTTGAATTTTTATTTTGACAGCCAAGAAAATAGAAAATGAAATCATGAATGGGTTATTTTTCCTTCCCTCTTCCCTTTCTCCCTTCTACGTCCTTCCCCCCTTTTTTTTTTTTTTTTGTGGAGACAAGGTCTAGCTAGCTATATGACCCTAGCTGGCCTGGTGCTTGCTGCATGGTACAAGCTGGCTTTGACAGCCATTCTTCTGTTTCAGCCTTCTGAGCTAGAATTATAGGCAGATACCAGAATACCTGGAGCTTCCCTTCTCTCCCTCTCTGTTTCCCCCCTCCCTTTGCCTTAAGTGTCAAGGTAGAGATTATAGGAGGCCAGACCTATCTGTTACTTGTTAGAAATACAGAAAGGCTGCAGTTCCCAGTAGGTTGGTTGCAGGCCAGTAGGACACTATCAGGGAAGCACCATAGTGGTAGGTCATGTTGATAGAAATGTGTTCAGAACCCCAGAGATTGTCAGTGTGATGGACCTTGCACTACACATCATAAATAGGATCCTGGACATTTTATGAAGGATTGATGACTGCAAGAGGGATCATATGGTAAAGCACAAATGTAGACCTGTATATGGGGAGGGGAGTTGAGGATGGATGGTGCCCAATGTGGGGCTTGAACCCACGACCCTGAGAGTAAGAGTCTCATGTGAGGTGTCAGTGAGGTAAGGTTGGCTGTGGCTTGTCCTGTTCCTCTGACCTCTCAGCTATCACTCCAATATCTGGCTCCAGGTTTTTTATTAATAAGACTGTTTGGCAATTTGTGTTACAAGGATGGGAAAGGAGAACACAGTAGTCTCTCCATGTGTGCAGCTTACTGTGCAGCCAAGGATCGTGGCTTCTCTCTTTAGAGCAAGAGGTCAGAGCCAGTGTCAGTAGGCAGCAATGACTGGAAGACAAAAGCCTCTGACTCTGTATACCCACTGTGAACACTGGGTAACCTTTAAGTCCATCTGACACCTCTTTCTTCTTGGTGGAAACTTGATTTTGTAATTTGCTCTCCTTGTATGTCTTTGTCTTTCAAGTGAGGCAGACCCTAGCTGGAGTCTGTGTGAGGGGGAAGGAGATTAGGATGCATTTCAGACAGTGAGGCTGGAACCATTGCTTGGCCAGTGACTGGCCAGGCCAGAAACAGCTGTGGCCAAGTCACTGTTTTTGGACCATTTGTGTTAAAACAAGATAGTGGAGTGTATTTCATTTTTCAATTTAAAAAGTTCAAGAGATTTGTTTATTTTTATTTATATGTGCCCCCGCCCCCGTGTGTGTGTGTGTGTGTGTGTGTGTGTGTGTGTGTGTGTGTGTGTGTGTGTGTGTGTGAGACAGAGAGAGACCTTGACCATATGTGTATGGATACCCACAGAGGCCAGAAGAGGGTATTAGATCCCCTGGAAGGAGCTGTAGTTACAGGTGGTTGTGAGCTGCTGGATGTGGGTAACTCTGGTCCTCTGAAAAAGCTGCAGGCTCTCTTAACCACTGAGCCATCTCTGCAGCTCTGAGGCTGTGTATTTTAAAGGAAGAGATTATTTAACCTGAAGTTGTGAGGTCAAGGGTGCAGTGCTGGCATGTGCTCAGCTGGTGAGCGCCTACTGTGGTGTCACACTGTGGGGGAGATGTAGACAGGAAGGGGGTGCATGTGAAGAGCAGACTTGCAGAGTGCACAAAGGGGCCAGACTGCTGCACAGCCACGGACTCTCAATGCCTGATGCTGTTTCTTGACAGATATCAATCCCTTTCATAAGTGTGGAGCCCCTCAGACTCCCCTGCCCTACAGCACCATTATGGGTGGTGGTGGTTTAAGCTTCCATATGAGTCTCCATGTAGACAAAAGTATTCAGAAGATGTACTGGAGCTCTTGGAACACAAGGATTTCCCTTAAGGAAAAAAAAAGATTGTAAACAGCAGCGAAATTCTTCTAGTGGACATGGCCAGATGTGCACACTCAGCCTGGTGGGTTGGGAGGTCTTTGGAAGCTAAATCCAATCCCATGGGCTGATGCAGAGAGAACCTGGGCCCCAGAGGATCTAAGTAACACTTTACAGAGGCTGGACCTGGGGACCTGACCTAATGAATGACAGAGCAGTTGAGTCTGCCTCCACGTCAAGTCATTAACATAACACAACACAGTTTGATTGACTAGTTTCTACCAGCTGCTGTCAAAGTGGACACGGTGACTCCAGGGAAAGAGTCCTTGGAGAATGGCCACTTGATGGCATGGAAGTCCAGCATTGGGCTGAGTTTGAGGAGACTAGGCTTGTCCTTTGTAAGTGGGAGATTCAGGGTATGCCATTCTGATTGCCCAGCAGAAGCCCTCTGAGGTTGAGTCTTGGAAGGAGGGGAGGCGAGCCACAACGACAAGGCTCTGCTTCTGTGCAGGGGTGAGTGTGGAGCATCACATCTTTTCATCTTAATTACTTCAATGTCTATTCTCTGTGCTTGAATCATTTCCAGAAAGGAGGCAGTGGGAAACAGTACTTAATAAAAATCCTTCGTTGTGAGGATACATTGGTTTAGGGAGATGGGTGTCATGGAATTAGATGTCAAAGTCTTGTCTAGTTGTAGTAGCTTAAATTTACCACTTAGTTGTTCCCGTTGGAAAATGGACCAGCTACTCAGACTTCATTACAAGTGATGAATGTTTGGGGGATACAGTGAAGTGATGCAGCTTTGGAGTGTTAGCAGTGGTGGGCATTTATTTGAAACTTTTTGTGCAGTTTGAATTGAGTGCATTGTTTATGTTGAGGTCAGATGAGCAATTTCAGAAGCTGCGAGAGGAACGCAAACCTGGGTAGGTGTGTCTGTCGGGGGTTTGCGAGTTGCTCTTCTTTCTGATTGTAAGCTTCTGTCCCCCTCCCTATTGTTACAAGACCATTTTTCTGATCACTGTTTTCTTCATCTCTTACGTGTGTGTGTGTGTGTGTGTGTGTGTGTGTGTGTGTGTTTAAACTGTGCCTAACCCTGAGCAGCTGGTGAATAGGGACAGTTTGGCATTTCCTGTCTCTTGATGGAACATTGCAGCTTTTATGTACAATGCTTTTGTCTTGTTCTCAGGAAGCTGTATTGATCTTTCCTGGGGAGCGACAGACTCCAGAGTGTGGTCATTATGACTCTGCAATGAAGCTTATCAATCCTGTGTTTCCTGCCTAGGAAGCGCCATCTGCTCTGCAGTGATTATTCTCATATGCAACCATGGGATTGTGTTTGGGTGATCTTAATGTGCTACATTCCTCCGCCCCCTTATTTAAATGCTATAACCACCACCGTCCCCAGAAATGTCCCAAGACACAGTTGGCCTTGATATGCCCTGAAAATTGTACCCTGCTGCCATGCCTCTGCCAAGGCCTCCTCTGCTCAGATGGGTGGCTTGCTGTTCTGTCCTCCCTCCCCTGTGTGCTCACTCAGCTCCGTGCTGGTGTTGCTGTCTTGAGCCCGATAATAATCACTCCGAGTGCCCTGTATTTCATCATGTGCCAGGCCCTAGGAACAATGCACCGCCCTGCGGTGAGCTTTGGCCCTTGCCCTGCCGTCCTTCCCCTTTGCTCAGCTTCCCCTGTGGCCTTCAGTGATGCCTCTTCCCACTGTGCTTTTAATTCTTGTCTTTTAATTGTGTTCACCTCGGCCAGCCCTGAGGGGTTCTTGCATGGTCAGAATTTGCTTTCTGTCATTGCGTGATTAGTTGAACAATCAATTGCAGGACTTTCTTGAGCCTTGACAGATTTATTCTCATTCTGTTGAAGAGCCAACATGTGGTTGTAAATATTAGCAGGGTACCATTTGTTGTCTCCATACATGTATCTAGCATGTCCTGCTCAAAATAGGATGATAGAGTTTTGCTGTTGTATGGAGCATGGACTTAAATTTTTATCACGTTGATTGACTGATTGATTGTGTGTAAGTGGCACATGTGCTGTGACGTACATTTGGTGGTCAGAGGACAGCTTGCAGAAGTCTGCTCTTTCCTTCATCATGTGAGTTCCAAGATTAAACTCAGATCAGCAGTCATGGTGGCAAGCACCTTCACCCACTGAGCCCTCTTGCTAGCCCAACTTTTGAAAAAATTATCAAATATTGCTTCCTTATGCTATTTTGATAACATGTATTGTACTTTGCTCATAATCATTCCCATTACCCTTTCTTGTCCCCACTCTTTGCTGGTCCCAAACATTCCCCTTTGATTTTTATGTCTTGTTTTGAATTAAGATTCCACATCTAGGAGAATGCACATCTGTTTTCTCTGAATCTGGCCTATTTCATTTAAAATAGTGATTTATGGTTCCATCTATTTTCCTTTAGGTGACATAATTCTCTTCTTCCTTATGGCTGAATAAAATGCCATTGTGCGTATATTCTTTGTTCATTTATCTGTTGGCCAGTACCTGGGCTGATTCTATAACTTACTTGTGAATAATGCTACAGTAACATGTATGTGTGGATATGGCAATATAATAACCAATATAAGGTGTGGGCTTAAAGTTTAAATTTCTAAATCTTAATATGGCACTTAAGTAAGTTTGGTTATTTTATAGTGAGGTTAAGAACATGTGTGCATGTTTATTTTTCCTTTCTGATCTTCCTTGGGATCCTAAGTAGTATCAGCATTGTATGTGGTTCCAGACACTTGGTGCCAGTGATTCCAGGGAGCCGTTGGGAGCTGCTTGTTGACTCTAGCGTTACAGTAGGATAGTATTAAAAGCTTTTCCAAAAACTTCATTTTAGATTTTAAGTTCTGGCTGCTATTGTTTGGTTGTTTGTAGCATGAATCTTAAATGGTCTTATTAATAAAAACAAACCTGGAGCTGGGTATTGGGGTCAACGCTGGAAGATCAGAGAAGCAGAACAAGCCACAGCTTCCTCATCTTGCCAATTCCCCAGCTGATCCTGTTTCCTCAGACTGGATGCCTCTCAGCTGAACTGTGCTGCTCCAAAGCCTAAAGGCTTAACCTGCCTAGTTCCTGGTTTTCAGGCCTTATATACCTTTCTGCTTTCTGCCCTCACTTCCTGGGATTAAAGGCTCACTTCTTGGGATTAAAGTCGTTAGTCACCATGCCTGGCTGTTTCCAGTGTGGCTTTAAACTCACTGAGATCCGGATGGATCTCTGCCTCCCAAGTGATAGGATTAAAGGTGTGTGTACCACCATTTTCTGGCCTCTATATCTAGTGGTTGTTCTGTCCTCTGACCCCAGATAAGTTTATTAGGGTGCACAATATTTTGGGGAACACAATACCACCACGGTTGTTTGTATTATTTGAAAGTAGTTTATATTTAGTGTGTTTTGACCTAAGCTAGTTAATAGTGGCATACCTGTATTTGTGAAGGCTACTAGTAAAGATACTGCTGGTCTAGGTTAGTCTCCTGGGGAGCATCAACTGTCATCTCACTCTACATACATTTTCATATGTGTCTTATTTAGGGTTCTATTGCTGTGAAGAGACACGATGACCATGACAACTCTTAACAAGGAAAACATTTCATTGGGGCTGGCTTACAGTTCAGAGGTTTAGTTCATTATCTTCATGGCAGGTGGCATGCAGGCAGATAGGGTGCTAGAGAAGGAACAGAGAGTTCTACATCTTGACCTGCAGGGAGCAGAAGGAGACTGTGTGCACACTGGGCATGACTTGAGCATAGGAGACCTCAAAACCAGCCTCCACAGTGACACATTTGCTCCAACAAGGCCATGCCTCCTCACAGTGCCACTCCCTGCGGGTCAAGCATTCACACACATGTGTCTATAGAGGCTGTAGCTATTCAAACCACCACAATGTGTGTCTTTTAAAAGTCCTGCCTATTAGTGTATTTAGTGTGTAGTTAGCTGTGTGTTTAATAGTATTTTAACAGAGTCAGCTTAAGCCTGTGATTGGGAGAAAACATTTACGCAGGCATATGGGAGATAGAAATAAACGTCCCAAGTACTCACCAACAGAGCAGGGTGCTCAGTGAATCAACACATTTGTAGAATTACAATAACACACACAAAAGCTGTTTGTAGACACTGTGTTTTTGTCAGGTGCTCACTGCCTTAAATGATTATCATCGTGTGCACTGTTGGTGGGAACAGAAAGCGGTATGGCTGTTGTGGAAAACAGTATGGTTGTTCCTCAGACAAAGGAATGGAATTGCTGTACAATCTAGAAATTTCACTTCTGGGTATACATACTGAAAAATGGAAAGCAAATACTTAAACAGATCCTCAGTATCTGTATTCACAGTAGCTTTAGTCATAGCTGCCTGAAGGTGCAGGCAGCTGCAGGGCCCCTGGATGAGTGAGTGGAATATAATCCAGCTTTAGAAGAGAAGTCCTTTTGCACATCACGCATGGATGAAACGTGAGGACACACACACACACACACACACACACACACACACACACACACACACACCAAAAAAAAATAAACAGTTGTATGCTCCGACTTTGGAGGCACCTGCCTATGTAGCCATCCAGTTAGAAAGGAGGGAAGCTGAATGAGAGATGGTAGTCAGTGGATGTGGCTTGGGCTTTACGAGGTGAAACCCTTGTTGGAGATAGTCATGTACCAGTGTGAATGCACCCAGTACCTCAGAGCTGTGTGCCCCAGAGATGGTTAAGATGGAAAGTCAAGCAACAGCTCAGTTGCAGATTGTGCTTTGGGTGGGGAAGGTAAAAATGACCATGACATGGGGAGGTGGAGACAGGAGTCTCTGGGGAAGTAGGTGAGACAAAGATGGCAGCATATGGATGATGATTAAAACTGGATGAGGCTTGTCCATCAGGGTTCACTGTGCTCTTCTGATTATTGTGTATATATCTGAACATTTCCATAATCATTTGAAAGTTCTTGTTTGTCGTTCAGTTAAGAAGGCCTCTTGCATTTTCCATGGTAAATGGGTGCTTCAAGAGAGAGGTGTGAGCTGGTATGGGATGGAGCTGGTCTGCTCTTTAGTCCAGAAGGCTGAGGAGAGCGCAGCTGTGGAGGGAGGGAAGGGAGTTTTTCTTCAGGCAGATAATTTTGAGGCACCCACGTGGCTTGCACTAAAGAATATGAGTCCTCTGAATGTCTGATACATGGGCATCAGCTCTTCATTCCTGCAGATACCTCTCCTAAAGGGCTCAGTCTGGTTTTATTTGTCTTTGCTTCAGGAACCACAGTGTCTCAGTAAAGTTAATCTGGAAAAGACCATGGCAAGCCCCTACCCTTAGGTGAGGAGCTGTTGGCACTAAATGAAAAGTCACTGTCCTTCAGGGAGCTACTAGTAAGGTGTCCACGACCCAGGAAACACCCCACATCCTTGCACATGCAGGCAACCCTGAGAAGTTAGTGGGTTAAGTGGATATTTTTTTAAAAACATGAAAGTAAGAGGGTGTGTTTGGAAGAAAGGGTCAGAGGTGGGGGGGTGGATAAGAAAGGAGAATGGTGGGTGAATGTGGTCCAAATACATTATAAATAATAGTAATTTTTCAAAAAGTGAATAATTTTTAAAAGAAAGGAAAAATACAATGGCATGTATTTCATGAAGCAGTGTTTAGAATGCCACCTCCCCCCACCACACACATAAAGAACCCCAAAGCTGGATTCTGTGTTGTGGCCCAAAGACAGGCAGTTTTTGCTTTCATCCCGATTAGAGCCTAAGACTCTCTTGCAGTCAACACAGGATCTTCCTGTGAGCAGGACCCACATATCAAAGGCTCCTACACTTCCAGCTTTACTGCTGAGGCAGCCACATGCAGATAGAAACAGCCTGACATGTGCCTACACTGAGCTCCATAGTGTGCAACTTGGATCTCTTAAGACATTTTTTAAAGACAAAAATTGTAGATAAGAGGTTTTTTTAAAAAATTTCTTTATCAATAGTATTTCAATTTTATGGCATTCTTACTTTTGGTTATAAAAGCATCTGAGTACAAGACCAAGATGAAGGCCATTTTGTTGGAGTCATATAAAGATGACTGCATTTAACTAATGTGGGAGCTAATTCTTGACACCACTGTGATGAGCTGATGGACTTTTAAAAGGAAGCCAGGGGCTGCCAATGTAGCGCTTTGGGTAAAGGTGCTGGCTGCCAAGCCTGACAACCTGAGTTCTGTCTCTGGTACTCACATTGCATGGTAGAAGGAGAGAACCAACTTCCTCAGCTTGTTCTCTGATTTCCACATGTGCACTGTGATGTAAGTGTGTGCCCATACACTAAATGCGTTTTGTTTTGTTTTTTAATTGGCAAGGAGGAGGCTGGAAAGATGCCTCAGCAATTAAGAGCAAGTATTACTCTTACAGAGGACCCAGGTTTAGTTCCCAACACCCATATCAGGCAGTTGACAACCACCTGCAACTCCAGATCTGTGAGGATCAGATACCTCTAGCCTCAGTGGCGTCTGCACTCAAGTGCACATTAACCCCCCCCCCCCACACACACACACAATTAAAAATAAAGTGAACCCTTAAAAAGCTAGCAAAAAACTAGTATCGACAGCTTGGTTTGTTGGTGAAATAATATTATTTTCTAACATATGTAACTCTTGGATTAGAGAGATGGTTCAGCGATTGAAGGCTAGGCTCACAACCAAAAAATACATAAATATAAAATAAGTAATTCTTGCATTTCTTTTTAAATTTGTACCTATAATTCTAGGGAAATTTGAGCCTATCCTGTCCCACCTAACAGAATAAGGTAAGATTACTTAGTACTTCTTTTTTCTTCATAGAACGTATTAATCATAATTTTCATGCTATAATGTACAAATGATGTTGCCAGTAACTTTTAGCATGTACAAAAATTATCAAAATGGAAAGAAGAGAATATTCCATGAAGTTTGGAAACAACTCATCTATGACCCAAGGGAAGGGTCTGTCAGTGACTGACAGTTGTGAAAGCTAATAGTCACATTAGTAGTAGTTAACACTAGGGAGCATTGCCACTCAGCATTCAGGGACTGTTCAGCACCAAGGACAGCGACACAAAAAGCCATCGTGTGAGTGGTCACTAGGGAACATTGCCACTCACCCGTGCAGGGACTGGTCAACATAGAGGACAGTCAGGCTGTAAGTGGGGATTTGTTTAAAGGAGTTTCTTGTTGGAGTTCCTGAGTGTTTTGTCAGAGTCCAAGGGAACACCACAGCAAGGTTTCATTCTTGTGTTGCTACTTCCGGGGCTGGTTCATCCACGGCAAATTGTGAACACTTCCTGTGTGCAGAATCCTGTGTAATTATTGAGAGATGCCGAGGGGGCAAAGCCAGCAAGAGCCTGTGCTTTGCTTAGGCCAAGAGTCATTTCCAGAGTGTCTCAGGAGCTGTGACATCTGAGCAGGTCTTCTGCCTAGGAACGCTCAGCTGGCCATAGGGGATAGAGGGACACCAGGTGCAAGAGGTGAGGGTACTGAATTCAGCTCCTGCATTGAGAGTAACAGCCCAAGGCTTGTCTGTTGCCTGTAGTTGTTACTTGGGTTAGGGCCAATTTTCAAAATTGTCCCCACATCATCCAGCCTGATGTACCAAGATACCACATTTTGGTCTCAGGACTCAAAGGTTCAGGTCTACCTGGAATGCTATACTGTTCATACTCTCTACTTAGCCACCTCCTATCCAGCCCTTAGGTCTCAACTCAGACAGAGTTCTTCCCTGTCCCCAATCAGGACTGTGTGTGATCCGGGACCTACAAGAATGACTGGTCCCGGAGAGGCAGGACAGAAGGGCACTGGGGTCCAAATGAAGTCTTTCAGAAGTACCCCTCAGCCCTAGACACTTTTCCTTCATGAAAATTAACATTTCAAACCAGTGAATGTGCCTGATGGTTTGTGCAATAACAGAAATGGCTAGCAGTCTCATCTCATCCACAGAACCCTGGTGTTATTGTCATTTTCCAATAGACACCTAATGAGTGATTAGATAACCATTGGAATATGTCAGTCAAGAAGTTGGTGATGCGCATGGGGAGGAGATTGTGGGTTGTTCTGGGGTCTGGCAGTGTGCTTGTGCTTATGGGAGTGGGAGGAAGGGATGAAATAGTGTCTGGGGCGTAAAGACTACAGGAGAGGTGGGCAGAGAGCCTGAGAGAAGAGGCTTGCATTGACTTGAGATGAGGGAGAGTACTTTTAGCAGCAGCCTGCCATGGACGTACGCTGTTCCCCTGGGCGACCACCTAATGACAGGTGCCTATGGGATTTTTCCAATCCTTGCATGTACTTGTTTGTGACCACATTCTGATCATACAAGCTTCAGGCCATCCTGTGTTCAAGTCTATTCAGTGTTGATTTGGGGCCACTCTGAGGACTGTGAAATCAACCAGGGACTTTCTGCAACGTTTTGTGCTTGGCTTCCTACCTGAGAGACATTTTCTCCATTTTACTGGGAGGTTTGGCTTCAGCCCTGTATTCCATTTGTAAGGGTAGGTGTCTCAGAACAAGGCAAGGTGGAACATACTTGCAGAGGTGCTGGGTTAGAGCCTGCCATCTCTGAGAGGTCCGGCAACAGCATGGGGTTCCTGGGTTGGTTGTGTCTCTGGGTGGAAGATTTGCTCTGTGATTATCACTAATGTTGTGGCATACACTGTGCTATTGAATAGCTTGTTAAGATCTTGGAAGTAAAAAGCCAAGCCCTGTGACATGCCCCATGTGTGCTGGAGCCTGTAGCATAAGTTTACTTTGCCTGGGTTGTGCAGACTGAAGCATATTGGAAGAAGCAAATGGTGGCCAAATTCAAGAAGCATGGTGGCCAGGCTGCATCAGCAGTTACCACCCCCCATTCTTTGACACCCGAGCTTCTCTCTGACTGAGCATGAATTCTCATGTTCACAGTGGCTCACAGTAGACCTGACAGAGAGCCAGCAGTTTCTATCCATTTTCAGACACCTAATTTGTAGAATTTTGAAATGCCTAGTAAAGCACCTAGGGAAATATTTTGCTAGAAAAGTAATCATTGTTCATGATATAGAAATTATACTCTAGAACCATGAAGTGGTAAGTGAAAAGCTGTTCTTCTGGGATAACAGCTTCTTGGACAGCCATCCACAATGTTTCTTTCTTTCCTGTCTTCTCTTTTCTTACCCTTTTCCACTGCTTCAGATAAGCAAATGGCTTATGTCTCCATTCAGCAGTAGCATTTGTGCATCTGCTGATGTCCCCATGTTTCTGTAGCAGCAGGAGAGGTGGTCGCTTCAGACCTACTTCCTTGTGTACCTTATGATTGTTTTCTTTGGCTATCTGCATGTTGACAATAATGCCTGTTCTATAAAGTCCCTGTAAATATTTTCACTTATAGGAGAAAGAAATTGGAAGGATCTAGTACTGGAACTCAGATTTTGGGATCTAAATTGGCTTTTGTTGTGTACTGCTTTTATTATGTTGAGATATGTCCCTAATATCTCTAATATTCTCCAGGATTTTTTTTTTTTTTTATACCATGAAGGCATGTTGGACTTTGTCAAAGTATTTTTTTTTCTGCATATAATGAGGTGTTGTGTACTTTGTGTCCCTCCTTCTATTTATGTGGTGGATTACTTTATTGATGTTGAATTCATCCCTGCATGTCTGTGATAAAGCCCACTTGATCATGGTGGATTTTCTTTTTGATGTGTTTCTGAACTTTGTTTGCAAGGATGTGGTTGATAATTTTTGCATCTATGTTCATCAGAGAGATGGACTTATAATTCCCTTTTCTTTTGGATCTTTGTCTGGTGTTGGTATCAGGATGCTTGGTGTGGAATAATCCTCTTGTACATTGTAAAGATTTGTCACTTGAATTGGTTTACTAAAACACCAATTGGCCAGTAGCTAGGCAGGAAGTATAAGTGGGGCCATCAAATTAAGAATGCTGGGAAGAGGAAGGGTGGAGTCAGGAGTTACCAGCCAGATGCAGAGGGAGCAGGAGATGAGTGTGCCATGCTAATAAAGGTACTGCCATGTGGTAGAGCGTAAATAAGGAATATGGGTTAACTTAAAATGTAAGAGCTAGTTAGTAATAAGCCTGAACTATGGGTCAAGCATTTATAATTCATATAAGCCTCTGTGTGGTAATTTGGGAAGCAGCTGATGGGTATTTGGGAGTTGCTGGAGGAACAGAAACTTCCATTTACAGATACTTCTGGCTTTGTAAAATGAACTTGGAAGTGTATTTATTTATTTAGCACAGACTAACTTGAGGAGTGTTGATGTTAGTTCTTGAAGGTCTGGTAGAATTCTGGGCCGATCCATCTCTCCCTGGCTTTTTTAGTTGGGAGAATTTTAGTTACTGTTTCTGTCTCATTGGTTGTCATGTTTAAATTATTTGCTTTTTATTGGTGGAAGTATTAAGGCAACTCTATGTAGTTAAAAGGGAGGTTTATTTTGTGGTGTCACTTACAAGTAAAGGGATAGGTTACAGGGTCCAGGAAAGGTGTAGCGCAGTCCAGCGGTGTTCACCGCTTCTTCTTGGTTGAACTTCGGTAGGTCATATGTCTAGAAACCATTCATTTCTTTTGCATTTTCTAGTTCAGGAGAATGTACATTTTTAAAGTACGTCTTCAGTGGTTCTCTGGCTTCCCTCAGTGTCTGTTGTAATGTCACCCTTTAACCTCTAATTGTGTTAATTTGGTGTGCTCGCTCTCTGTGTGAATTTGGCTAAAAGTTTGACTCTTTTCAAAGAACCAACTTTTCATTTTATTGTTTTTTGTATTTTTCATTTCTATTTAATTAATTTCAGTCCCAGTTCTGGTTATCTCCTCTCATTTACTCCATCTGGGTGTTGTTTGTTCTTGTTTTTCCAAGGCATGCAGTTAGTAATTTGAGATCTCTCAAAAATTTTTGATGTAGACACAGCACAATAAACTTCCTCTTAGGATCCACCTTTATTGTGACCCATGGATTTTGGTATGTTTTTTCATTTTCACTCAATTCTAGGAATTTTTTAATTTCCTTCTTGATTTTTTTCAGTGACCTAATTATCATTCAGTACCATGGTTTTTAGTCTCTATGAGTTTATGTACTTTCTGTAGTTTTATTGCAATTGGAGTTCTGTAGGCCAGTTTTACGCTGAGAGACATCTCTTTCTATTGGTTTGGGAAATTTTCTTATTTGATTTTTACTGAAAATATTCTCTGAGTTTTCATTATGCATTTTTTCCCCTTCTGTGACCATAATCTGAAGGTTAGGTTTTTTTTAGAGTTTTGATTCTATAGTTTGTTGAAGTTTGTCTAACTCATTAAATTCCTTGATCCCATCTTGATGGAAGTCATTGTGACATTCCTGACGAGGCAAATGAAGTTTTATGTTACTGTAATTTAAGACTAAGTATAAGGTGTAGTAGCACACATCTTGTACTCAGGAGGTGGAAGCTGGAATGGGAGGCCACAAGTTCAAGGCCAGCCTTGTCTGTGAAGTTGAGGCCAGCTTTCTTTTCTAGACCAGAGAAACTAAAATGTGCCTTCAGGTGTCAAGATGCCTGTCATCAAAGGCTGCAACCAAAGTTGAGGTAGTTAAGTTACGGGATTGAAACACATGGTGTGGAATCAGTCATGGTATTTGTTGTTTTAGATTGTAATTTGAATTAAAAAAACAAAACTAATACTTGATGCAGAAAAGGGGACTGTGGCACAAAAATGGATAACCAACCTAAGGGGAGGTGTGAGCTCTAGGGAGGAGAATGGAACTTCCCAGCCATACCTATTTGTCTGTCTGTCTGTCTATCTGTCACAGAGACTAGTAGAAAAGTGAGTTAGGAAGAGCTGCAGGCTTAATGATAGCTTCTCTATTGATGCAGGACAAGTTTGGAAGTGTTAAGTAAACAAACATTTTAGGTTTAAAGCAGAAATGCACACCTATAAATTGCATCTTCTGTGAATGTACTTCAGGTTGCTAAGGAGGCCCTGTGATACAGCGAAGGAGGAAGTATGGGCTGCTTGCAAATAGGAGCTACCAGATTTCCTTGACTCAAATTTGTATCAGAGTAGAGAACCACATGAGCACAAGCCTGATCTGATTTGCCTAAGACTTGTCCATGACGAGAATTTAGATTATCCCAATAGTTATTCTAAATATTTAATTATAACTTACAGTGTATTGCTTTAAAGCACACGTCTGTGAACTTTAGAGTCAAGCCAATATAACTTATTAACATTTGTCTAGAGTTTAAATTTAGTTGAACCTCAGGAAAACTTCTTGAAGATGAGCTGACTGAAATATGTGTGGACTACTCTTGTTGCAAGATGAAGGTAGAACTCAAGTTGATCACAGAATTAAACAATGCCGTTGATACACACAGATACCAACAATAGTGTCGATGCAGAGGCTACTTGTTAACTTAGGAACTGTAACTTCATGGTATTTATGAATGGAATTAAAACCCAGAAGCTGCTTGTCTTCATTGTACAGTAGGGAGGGCTGATTCCAGGGGAACTGGCAGCAGGATTTCTGAATTTTAAATCACAGCTCCAGCAAACTGAAGTACTGAGTAAGTGGCTTTTGGTCATTTTGACCATCGAAAATAGCCCGAGACATGTTTGGCATCAGAACTACCTCTGTTTTCCAGGAGAAGAATGAATTTCAAGATTAACGTAGGATTCTGAAAATCGTGCTGGGTCCTGAAGTTTAGAGGCTAGTGATGCTGAGCAGAAAGACTTGGTGGGTTTGTTTGAGTCCGGTTGGCTCTTGCTGTCACTTCCTGGATTCTGCTGCCCTTCATGTGGAAACAGCAGCCTCCACTGCCCTGGGTTGGCTGACACCCCATCTGCGCACTTGCCTTTCCATCTAGTGCTCGGGCACATGCTGTATTGCCTGGATGAGCCAATGCTCGCTTTCACCGGAGAAGCCAGTCAGTTTCCATGTACTGCAGTACTGCTCTGGAGACCAGGAGTTCTGAAACCTCTCTTTCTTCTGTCATCCCATTGTTGTGGCTCAACTTTGTACTTTGCTTTCTTGCCCTGTTGTGTATGTATACAAAGATATATGTGTCTATCAGTAACAAAGTTAAATTGTTAACTTCATTTGTATCTTTAATTTAATATAAAAGTAATGTATCCTAATTTCAGAAAATGAGTGAAATACTACTTTGGCTTTGTAGATCAAACTTGGGATTGGATGATTGTTATTGTTCCAGTTTTTAAAGGGATAGAAGGGGGAACCTTCCAGGGAGACTGGAGCTCTGATGCTGTGTACAAAGTGTGCACATTCATTCTTCTGAGACCAAGTTGCTTCAGCTACTTTGCATTTTAGTGTCACGTTAGAGTTTCATTTCATGCTCATTTGTTCATTCACATGTGTTTTTATTTTTAGCTCTAAGCAAAAGGCATGAGGCCTCAGCTGAAATGAGGTGGCTTTGAGGTCATCCGATTTCTAGACGTGTGCGGTCACCTGGTCCTGAAAGTCCTCTACACAGCATGGTAATGGCAAAATCTAAGGGATGGAGAGGGGCCTCATGTCCCCACCTGCCCCACCCCCACCCCAGTGCTTCCCCTTGGGAGATGTGAAAATCCTTAGCTTACCGATGTTCCTTCCCTAGACTGGGTCATATGTAACAACAGCAGCAAAAACATCAGAAAACCACAGGCATATCAAATGTTTTAGGTGTGTGTAAACTAGTTTCTGTTTTGTTTGTTTGGTTTTGCTTAAGTAGCAATAAAATATATGCCACACGAGAAACCCTGAGCCCCTAGGAATTTGCATACTGAAAACCCAGTAGGATTTGCTCCTGAACAAAAGGGAGTCCAGGCTTCCTAGGATTTTTGGTGCAAAAGAAGGAATTCTTGCCAGGGTGTTCTCTCCTATGATAAAGAATTTTGATGTTATGAATCTCTGTGTGATTTATTTTCAAAGGATAAATCACCTTTTGAGAATCAGTTGTTTTTTATTTATTTTACATGTATCAGTCAGCTCTGCTTTAATTGTTAATGTTCAGAATGTTTTATGTGTTTATATAGTTTGTAGTGGAAAGGAGTAGAACTGTGGGATAGATAGCTGTATGTATGTGCACATATATTAATATTAGGGAAACGTTCTTGGGGAGGTGCCATCTCTTAGTTGTTTGGTTTATTCTCATGGACCAAGCCCTGTTAAGTCTGCTAAAGAAGCTGTGCTTAGTTAGAGAAAGGGCTGGGCTTGATTCTGGGAAAGACTGAGATTCTTTGCTCAGATTCACAAGGTGTCTTGAGCCACTAACTCAGAGAAGGGATTCTCTGGGTCAGTTCGCATCCTGCACTAGATACAGTTCCATCAGCTTCAAAATACCTCACAGGTTTGCTGCATTTTAGCTCAAGTCGTGAAGTGGCTTCACCACTGAGCTCTAAGAGGGGGCAAATTTCATCCTAGTCTAGCAGGTCATGCAGAAGGCAAGTTCCAAGTTGTTAACCAGTGGACAGTTTCATTTTAAAGCAATGCCACGTTCCTTTTCGTGTTTCCTTCCATGGATACTCATCAGCACTTCTGTGCATTGCTTCCCCTTGGTCTGTAGTATTTTCTCAGCCTGTAATCTCACATGTTGAGAGTGGCAAGATTCAGGGAAGGCTTCCCTTCACATCTGTAACATTTTATGATGAGAGGTAGTTGTTCACATGCACCAAGATAAAGCCCACCCATGGAGCTCCGGCTCCAGTGGGTCACCCAGGAGAAATGCACTCTTGTCTGTCTCAGCTTGTCCTCACTGGCAGCCTTGTCCTGTTTAGACAAAAGCAGCGATTAGCAGGTTGTTCCTGTATGCAGGGTTACACTTCTCTTGGAAGGGAGAACTCTGAGCTCTTAGTTTTCCGTAGAAGAATGCTCTGACCTTAAGTGACATGTTTTCTAAACCACAGTAGAGGAGTTGGTCCTGGCTCCTTTTTGTGTATTAACAGTATCTTAGAAGAAGGGGCTGAGCTGTATATTTCTGTAGTCACAGTCCCAGCACTTGAAAGGCGTAGCAACATAGTGAGACTGCCCTAGGTGTGGGATGTGGGAGAAGATCTTCATGAGAAACAGTTCCTGGCATTGCTGATGCCTGTATGTTTAAAAACTGTAATCTCTAAATCTCTAGCTGGGCTTAGTGGCCCCCGCCTGTTATCTCAGCACTCCAGAGGTAGAGACAGGTCAATCTTTCTGAGTTCTAGGCCATCCCAGTCTATGCAGAGAGTTCTAGGCTGGCCAGGGCTACATAGTGATCACACACACACATATTCTCTCTCTCTCTCTCTCTCTCTCTCTCTCTCTCTCTCTCTCTCTCTCTCTCTCTCTCTCTCTCTCTCACCTCTA
>CABHPR010145806.1:30406-54333 GCA_902168415.1 Peromyscus melanophrys | reverse complement strand
CTCTCTCTCTCTCTCTCTCTCTCTCTCTCTCTCTCTCTCTCTCTCTCATAGTGTGTGTGTGTGTGTGTGTGTGTGTGTGTGTGTGTGTGTGTATGTGTGTGTGTGTGTTCCCATGATCAGAAGCAAGTAAAACATGTCCTTTCTCAGACTTGGTAACAAGGGGGGGTTCATGGGGGATGCCTGGATCTCCCTGGGAAAGAGAAATAGAAGGGATGTGATGAGGGGGCTGAGGGCGGGTGGGGATGGGAACATAAGCAATCAGGTTGGAGAGATGGAGGGGGAGAGTACTGAGGGAGACTGCTAGGGGTGGGCACTTCAGGGTCAGGCAGAAGCCTGGCACAGGGGAATCTCCATGGGGAGGACTCCAGCTTAGAATCCAAGCAATAGCAGATAAGTGAACCTCTCATTTGACCAAACTGGTGTCTAGCCCAATTGTCACCAGAGAGGCTTCATTCAGCAACTGATGGAAACAGATGCAGACCCACAGCCGAACATCAGGCAAAGTTCAGGAAATGATTGTAGGAGCCAGAGGGGTCAAGAACGCCACAAGAAAACTCAGAGAATCCGCTAACCTGGGCTCATAGGGGCTCACAGAGACTGAACCAACAACCAGGGAGCCTGCATGGGACTGAACTAGGCACTTTGCATATATGTGACAGTTGGGTAGCTTGGTCCTCTTGTGGGACTCCTAACAGTGAGAACAGGGTCTGTTCCCGACTCTTTTACAGGCTTTTGGGACTCTACTCCTGATACTGGATTGCTTTGCCCAGTCTTAAAACATGGGGAGGTCCTTAGTCTTACTGCAACTTGATATGCCATGTTTATTGATACTCCTGGGAGACCTGCTCTTTCCTTAACAGAAATGGAGGAGGAGTGGATTAGGGGGCGGAAACAGTGGGGGTTTGGGGCAGAGAGACTGGGAGGAGAGGAGGGACGGGAAACTGTGGCTGGGATGTAAAATAAAATAAAATAAAATAAAATAAATAAATAAATAAATAAATAAATAAATAATTTTTTAAAAAGTTCCCTCTCTCAACATTTTACTTAGCACTATTTGAAAGAGGTCATTTTCCGTGTTATCACTGAAGATAATATGATAGTAAATTTGGATTTGGGAACTAAAACCATTTGTAGTGGCACACATAAATACACAGAAAATCTTATGGAATTGGGCTTAGGATATAGCTCAGCTGGCACACAGTCTATCCACTCTTAGTGCTGCATGAATCAGGCATGACATACATGCCTACAATCCAAAAACTTAGGAAGTAGAGGCAAGAGGATCTGGAAAGAGCACAAGGTGATTCTCAGAGCCTTGGAGGCAAGAAGAGACCTTGTTTCAAAAAAGTTCTAAACTCAACACTATGGCTCAATGACTAAAGGCATTTCCTGCCAAAACTGGTGACCTCAATTCAATCCCTGGAACTCACATGGTAGAAAAGAGAGAATCTACTCCCTCAAATTATCCTGTGACCTCCAAAGGCAAATTTTGATGTGCATGTGTGTGTTCATATGCACATACAAATACACACACAATAATAAATGTAAATTTTAAATTTCTTATGGACTCTATAAAAGAACATACTAGAATTAGAAATGTAAGGCAATCATAGTCTACATGACCAATGCCCAGAAATCAACTGTAGGCAGATCTATGGGAAGTTTGCATTTTGTATTTGATTATGAGGATATAGCAGTAGACAACTAATAGAGAAGGAAAAACATTCAACATGCTCCTCCTCTGTCACCAGAAAATTTAAATTAAGTCTCCCCTGAAGATGGGCACAGTCAAGGGTGTAGCCCATAAGCCCCCTGCAATTAATGATTTTCAGCCAGAGAGAAATCTATGGAGACTCAAAGACCCTCAAATCTGCCATGCATTGCAAGGATTTCTGGGAACAACAGTATAGGCAAAGAAATTTCTCAGCAACAAATCTCTCACATTAACTGTATCAATTCCCTGAAAAGACATCAGACAGCTGCCCATCCTTTATAAGAGCTTCCCATTCTGATTTCTTTATTTGTATTTTGTTTTCTCATGCCCAGTTATCATGCATAATTTAACTGCATGATTTAATTAATTGCCAAAATTCAAAAGTGCAAAATTTTATGTATAAATAATTACTGACACAGGCAAGCTGTTGTTATTTCAGAATAAACAGCCAGGAGCTAATTGTGCTTATAATTACCTAATTGAAGATGTAGCAACTTCTGAATTTGCTTTATATTCAAAACAGATTTCATCTTTTTAAATTAAAAAATAGTTTGACATTTAAAAGAGTAAATATAAGATTTTAGAAACCATGGGGAATAAAATCTAATTAGAATTTCAGTGAACCATTTTGAGCAGATGAGAGAGAGCTTAGGACTGTGTTTTTTGTTACAGCTGATAGATTCTATAACAGTGAGAGAAGAGATGGAAATTCTCATAGTGTTTCCAGAAAATAGTCAAAGGCCAACTTTGAGGTTTCTCATTTCTCATATCAAATTTTCTTCCACATTCATGTAAGAAAAACAAGAGTTACTAAATATTTTGGTTAGTGATGAAACCTCTGTTGGATAACTTTTCATTGTGATTATTTTATTGTTTCTGATCAATAAATTTCAGAAACAGATTCATCCAACAATCTAGTACCATATTTTGAATGAAATAAACAGAATGAATTTCTAATATTTTCTTTTCAGGATTTCTTTCAGGTGATTTTTTTTCCCGAGACAGGGTTTCTCTGTGTAGCTTTGCGCCTTTCCTGGAACTCACTTGGTAGCCCAGGCTGGCCTCAAACTCACAGAGATCTGCCTGGCTCTGCCTCCCGAGTGCTGGGATTAAAGGCAGGTAATCCTTTAAATCCTGGTATATTTTCCACACAGCTCACATGCCAAATGGAAGTCAATTGTTTTTAAATCTTACTATGTTATCTGTTATTAACTGAAAATCAAGAGCTGTACACATATCCATAGATTTGTATTCATTACTTACCGAATACTTGTAAAAACAAGTTACTTTCTTCTCCACTAGTTTATTTGTAACTATATAAATTAAGTTAGCAGTTTTAAATCTCAATTCAGTTTAATTCTATAAAATACTACACTAAATAGAACATATTTTATTAGAAATAGTGCATCAAAATTATTTTTGCAGCAATATTTCAGAGATACTTAAAAAGGAATATTTAGCCAGGTGCGGTGGGAAATACTTACAATCCCAGTACTATCTAGGCTAGAACACAGGCCATGAGGATCAGGAGTTTGAAGGCAACCGGAAGTACATAGATAATAAGTCCCAACTTCAAAAAAGGAGGGGGGATATGTGTTGTTAACATCAAAATTACTATTTTACATATAATGGCTTTTATTGAATCTACACATCAATCAAATGTGATGTATCAAGTTTTTTTTTCCAAATGTACCATTCTTTACCTATTTTTCACTTCCATTTCTTAGTGAAAAGAAACTCTTTGAGGGCTTCTGGTATAGGTGAGTGGTGGAGTGCTTGCCTACGGTGCAAGAAGACCTAGGCTCAAGACAGAGAAAGAGAAACTGTCATTGACTTTTTATGCTTATCTGACTATCTTTAACATTTACCTTTTGCCATAGACAGTTCTTTATTAAATTATCTGTGTATAACATTTCCTATTATTTCCTCTCTTGCAATTTTGAAAAAAAATGTAATCTGAATAAACGAAGACTAGGGCTCCTATTTTGATGGTTTTTTTTTACTATTGGGCATGTTGTAAAAAGCAAAGGTAGACACAGTGCTTACTAAGCTACAGTATAATCTATAAATTAATAGTAAACATCAATATTTGTAAACATATAGTAAGTCCTTCAAATTCTGAAAAGCTCATGATCAATTCTTTAAAACTGTAGTCAAGGGCAGGGTATATTTCTCAGCAGTAATGTTGCTGCTTAGCCCATCTATGCGACACTTTGGGTTTGAGCCCGAACACCAGGAAAAAATGGAATGAAATTCTAGCGGAGGCTTTGAATTGTTATGAACTATTCCAAAGTATATTTCAAATAGGCAGTTTTTTTATTTTATTTCCATGCCTACAAATGCAACTTAAGGTAGAGAAACAATGGCCTGACTGCACCAAGGAAGATCTGGGTAGGCAGGAAAGCACATGTCACTCACTTAGACATGAAAGGTCTTAAATGTGCTTGGACACCTTGGTTATATCCCCTGTCTCTTGCTTTTTCCACCACTTATGGTGATATTTTATTTGTGCTGAAATGTGATTTTATTTGTATGTTAATAAAGTTACCTGGGGGGTCAGAGCTAATAGCAAGCCATAGCAGAAGACTGGCAGTGGTAGCACCTGCCCTTAATCCTGATCACATGTCAGGCAGATCTCTGTGTGTTCAAGGACACCACCAGCATGGAGACACACGCCTTTAATCTCAATACCAACCATAGAGACCTAGAGGTCTGTATAGACAGACAGTGACGAGGAGGTCATGTGGTTGGGTTTACAACCAATGAGAAGGCAGAACAGAAAGTCAATAAAAAGACAAACACACAGGAAGTAGGTTCTCTTTCTCAGGGGAAGGACGGCAGTGGCAGCAAAGGGTAAGAAAGGGTTTTTAGTATCAGCTCTTAGCTACTGCTCTGACCTCTTGGGCTTTAAACTCTGCAATTGGCTGTGTTTCTTATTTTATAAGACTGTTACATCTACAACCACCTCAAACTTGTTCACAAACATTACTTTGTGATAGTCATCTTGATTGCTACCAAATACTAAACTACAGTATCCTATAGTTCAACTAATCATAAACTTAGAATACCAAAATTGGAAATTTGAAATGATTACCTAAGAGGAAACTCAGGATGGGCCAAGACAAAAGCTAATTTCCTGGGTAGCTTAACTTGGTTCCTCAAGGAAAATGACTGAGTCCTGCCTAATGTCAGCCTCAGGGAAAGACTTCAGAGCCAGGAAGAAGGACTTAAAAATTCTGAAAATTGCCCTCTGTTTATACTTTACTTCCGAAGACTCGATAATTCCCTTCAATTTGACTCAATGCTTTAACCAGAATGCTTCCATATTGAAAGCATTAACAGCAGTGGCTTCTGGCTGGAAAACACAAATAAGTTGCAGTTACCTCAATCATGAAGAACCAAAGAGCAAGGGCCACCCTGCCTAGCAAACACACAATTAGCTTCTTAGTTTTGTGGGGCTAAAAGAAAGTGGTGAGTAAACATGCTAACACTTACTGTTGCAGGAACATTTGCTGAATCCCCAGCCACACACAGGCCTTGGGAGAGGAAGAAGCATGCAGCCCTGCTGTTTTAGTACTTCTGGACATAAACAGTTATTAACAACAGTGATCTAAAACAGGGAGAACATTCAGTATTAATAAGCATTGAAGGGTAGCATGCCTTAACCATGGTGTCCAAGACTCTTTTGCAGCCTGATTTCCTAAAATTCAATGGGATACAACCAACTTTAATTTATAGGATGCTAAGTTTTGTCTTTCACACAAATGTACTATTTATTCACACTTAATAGTCAAATATGGGCAAATTGTGTGACATTGTACTGCAGACAGGATAATGTTCAGTGTCCGGCAGAAGAGGGGAAACTGATTTCCTCTAAATGTTTTCAAATTATGTACTTCCTTACTGATGTGGGAAAATAAGCTCTAATTTATATGGCCTCTCTGTATAATGTTGCTTGTTAGTTTGTTGTTGAGCATCCACGTATCTCTTTTCAACTCTAATTATTTGTTTATTTGAACTAGGTTAATTTCAGCAGACGTTGGAATCCAGCTAGAGCCTTTTGTGGATAGGGTGAGGGGGAAGGGCTGTAGGTCAGGATCATAAGAGAATCAGCATCAGCTTCCAAGGACTGAAAACAGAATAAAACCAGAATCAGACTGGAGTCTGGGCATGAGGTTCAGAAAGAAAATGTAACATACACAGAGAGCTAGAAGGCTTGAATGGAATCCCAAGCAAGGAGATGATGCAGGTAGGTAAGGAGTGAAAAAATTAAAAGGGGATAGAGGTATAGCTCAGTTAGTACAGTGCTTGCCTAGCATGCATGAAGCCTGAAGCTCCATTCTCAGCACCAAATAAATCCAAGGCTTGTAATCTCAGCACTCAGGAGATAAAGGCAAGAAGCTCAAGAATTCAAAATCGTGTTTAGCAATACCTGCTGTGAGACTGGGATACAAGAAGGAAGGTGTGCTACATCTTGCCAATTGTCGCTCCCACAGGCTACAGACCCAGTGCCTTGGAAACCCATCTCTTGGGCTGGAGAGAGTTTTGTAGCTCAGTAGCAGAATGCTTGCCTAGTTTGTACAAGACCCTTGGTTCCATCCTTAGCACTACAGGAGAATATATAAAATAAATAAATAAATGGATCTCCTTGATCACAAAACCTATTTGAGGAGAGAATATGCAAGCTGATATGATCTACATTTACCCACATAGTTGAATAAAATGTATCAACTGCCTAGGAGTCAGCATCAACTTGATGCATGAAGGGCCCTCAAAGCATCCAGCCCCATTCCATCTCCTGTAGAGCAGCTTCAAAAAGACCCCTTGGCCTTTTGTTCATTAAAAAAAATCAATCTGCACCTGAAATACGTATATATTAAACAGTCACAGGTGATCTATCAGCTGATTCTTGAGCATATAAAGCATCCAGTGTGACTCAAATACAAAGAGAATTCAAATGAGAGTAATCTTTCAATGCAAAACGGTCTTTGCCAATTAAAGCCTGTGAAAAGCAACATACTGTCTTTGTCTTCTTGTAGAACATTGTGTCTCTAAAG
The DNA here is from genome assembly GCA_902168415.1 of Peromyscus melanophrys. NCBI lineage: Eukaryota > Metazoa > Chordata > Mammalia > Rodentia > Cricetidae > Peromyscus > Peromyscus melanophrys. The sequence continues at coordinate 47,562 of CABHPR010145806.1, read as the reverse complement.
AGGCACTATCCATTATCTTGAACTTGAAATTGAATATTCAGCATATTTATAGAATGCCTCTTCAAACAGAATTGAAAATTTCATAAATGTGTATATTTAAATGACACTCTGATAAAATAAAAAGGGAGATTATGGAATCTACTTTTAAAAAGGAACTACTTGTTTTAAATAAGATAAATAATGAAAATTTTTTGGTTTGAATTTATCAGATGTTACTGGACTGGACATTGTTAATATAAGATATGAGATAGATCATTGAATCTACTCTGAGAAAAAAGATAAAGAAATAATAGGATAAATAGGTAGATCACTGAATCTACCCTGAAGAAAAAGGGGGAGATATAAAAATGACAAAAGGTAGACTACTGAATGTATTATGAAAAGAAAAAAGAGAGAATATGGATATAATAAGATAAAAAGGGAGATTATGGAATCTACTTTTAAAAAGGAACTACTTGCTTTAAATAAGATAAGTAATGAAAATTTTTTGGCCTGAGTTTATCAGATGTTACTGGACTGGACATTGTTAATATAATGGACTAGACATCGTTAATGTAATCTTGACTATATGTATTGTATATACTTATTGGACATAGTTTTTCTTGTATTAGTTATAAGCTTTTTTAATTTTAGACAAAAGAGGGGAAATGTGGTGGTATTGTGTTCCCCAAAATATTGTGTACCTTAATAAACTTATCTGGGGTCAGAGACAGAACAGCCACAATATTAAACAGAGGTTAGGCAGTGGTAGCACACGCCTTTAATCCTAGCATTCCAGAGACAGAAATCCCTCTGGATCTCTGTGAGTTCAAGGCCACATTGGAAATGGCCAGGCATGGTGACCCACGCCTTTAATCCCAGAAAGCACGCCTTCAATCCCAGGGAGTGGTGGTAGAAAGCAGAAAGGTATATAAGGCGTGAGGACCAGAAACTAGAGGCATTTGCCCTGGAGAGGCATTTGCCCTGGAGAGGCATTTGCCCTGGAGAGGCATTTGCCCTGGAGAGGCATTTGCCCTGGAGAAGCATTTGGCCTGTTTAAGCATTCAGGCTTCTAGCAGCAGTTCAGCTGAGACCCATTCTGGATGAGGGCTCGGGGCATCCAGTCTGAGGAAGCAAGACCAGCTGAGGATCCAGCGAGGTGAGGTAGCTGTGGCTTATTCTGTCTCTCTGACCTTCCAGTGTTCACCCCAATAACTGGCCTCAGGTTTGTTTTTGTTAATACGAACTTTTAAGATTCATGCTACAACACTCATTGTATGAAATTAGAGGACATGGAAGATTCTTTCCTGCAGTGACTTCAAAGGGCCAGTTCATCAACAGAGATGTGTCTGGGGTCATATTGCTGGGCTTGTAATCAATCTTACTCCAACATTGTACAAATAACTACGTGAAGAGTATACATTGTTCTGGAAAACAGGAATTGATAGGAATGATTTCCCTATTACATACAAAAAGCAAAAGAGCTTTTTCACTATTATTATTCAAGTACTCCATTCTAATAATTTTGCAACAATTGAACACACATCTTTGTCTCTTTTATTATTCCAAAATTAATGCTCACCTATTGAAGGAAAAATAAAAAACTTGAAGAACAAGAATATTTTTAATAAAGTATGCTACCTTAGGACATTTCTTTTATATAATCTGTTACACAATTGAGATAATATTGTACACACAATCTTATATTCTGATTTTATATATTAATGTTATTATAATAGTCTTCATGTCATCATAGAAAAATCTACAGGGTGTGTGCTGGTCAGATTTTGACAAATCTACACAAACTAGAGTCACCTGAGAAGAAGGACCCTACATTAAACAATGTTCTTCATCTTATTGGCCTGTGAGCCTCTATGCTGGCCATTTTTTTTTTGAATAATGATTGATGTGGGAGGGTCCAACCCATTGTGCATAGTGATACCTCTGGGCAAGTAGTCCTAAGTTGAACAAGAAAATAAGCTGAGCAGGCCAATATGCAGCTTTACTTTACGGCTTCTACTTCAGATTCCTGCTGAGTTCCTACCTGATGTTTTCAGTAATGGATTGTGACCTTGAAGAGAAAGTAAGATAAACACTTTCCTTCCCAAAGTTGCTTCTGGTCACTGTTTTATAACAACAAAAGAAAGCAAACTTGGACAGTTTGACTTGAGAAGTTGCATATTTCAGTATTAGATAGAGATACCATAATTTAGAATTCTTCTACTTTTAGACACATTTACATTTTTTCTACTGTAATGTGATAATCATCTTGGTGCATAAAACTTTCGAGCATTGGCAAGAAACGGCATGCATAAAGCCATTTTCTAAGCATCAAAGAAATGAAACTATAAGGTGAAGGAAAATCTTACAGCCCTTGATACACATTGCCAAATTGTTTAACTAAAGCTGGAGCTTTGCAACCTGTTTCTATTGGGAGAAACTCAGGGAAACAGGATACAAAGAAACTGATTATCTCCAACAGCTGCATGGAAATCTACAATCTCAAGATAAAATGTTTAGGTTTTTCTCAGTTTAGATTTTATTATTTTAAAGTGTGTGTGTGTGTGTGTGTATGTGTGTGTGTGTGTGTGTGTGTGTGTGTGTGTGTGTGTGTGTGTGTGTGTGTGTACATGTGAATGCAGGTGCCCTTGGTGGCTAGAAGAGGGTTCAGATATCCTGGAGCTAGAATTACAAGTGCATATGAGCCACCTGACTTTGTTGCTAGGAAATGAACACATGTCCTCTGCAAAAGCTGTACTCGTTCTTAACTGCTGAGCCATCTCCAGATCCCCCAAAGCTTAGTTTCATAAGTTACCTTGCTTATTTGTACTTGTGCTAATAGTAAAAACTTTATAACTTTTATGTTGGGTTAGAAGTTATGACTGTTGTCACTGAGAGTGTAGAAAGTGCCTCTAGGGTAATAATTTGCACATCTCATCACTTTCTGACACACTTTTGAGCTATGGCTTATGACGTGTATTTTTCTCTTCATGTGTTTGACTTGTATACATTTAAAAATAATATGAAGAAGTAAGAATTTCACAAAAGTATTCTGCATGCATCTAAACTCTTCACTCACACTGGAATAATCAAACATTACCTATTTCCTATTTTAATGAAGAAATAATTAGCCACTTCAAAATTGAAGGAATAAAAAAAAGTCCTTTCAGGGGTTGGAAAGATGGCTCAGCAGTTCAGAGCATATGTTTTTCTTGCATGGGTCATGGGCTAGATTTCCAGCATCCACATGATGGCTCACTGTGATCTGTAATAACTCCATTTCAAGGAGATCCAGTGCCCACTTCTGGACTCTGTGGGCATTAGACATATTTTTGAACTTACCTACATGCAGGCAATACATTCATACACATAAAAATAAAAAATAAAAATATATAACACAAATCTTAGATGGTCTTTTAATTAAAAAAACACCAGAGCCAGATATTGGGGTGAAAGCTGAAAGAGCAGAGAAACAGAACAAGCCACAGCCAACCTCACCTCACCAACTCCTCAACTGATCTTGTTTCCTCATACTGAAAGCCTCTGAGTCCTCACCCCTGAGGGTCTCAGTTGAACTGCTGCTACCACTAGCTTACCTCCAGAAAATTCTCACTCTAAAAAGTGTGAGTTCCTGTTTCCTCAAGCCTGATGTACCTTTCTCTGGCCAGACATCACTTTCTGGGATTAAAGGCATGTGTCCTTCCCAAGCAAAGGCATGAGATCTCAGGTGCTAGGATTAAATGCCTATGATTCCCAAATACTGGAACTAAAGGTGTGTGCCACCACTGCCTAGCTCTGTTCCCAGTGTGGCCTTGAACTCACAGAGATCCAGACGGATCTCTGCCTCTCGAGTGATAGGATTAAGAGAGTGTGCCACCACTGCCTCACCTCTATGTCTAATTTGGTGGCTGTCTCTGTCCTCTGATCCCCAGATAAGTTTATTATGGTACACAATATATCACCACATTAATAAATAAAATTTTATTTATTTAAATTTAAAAAGCTATTGTAAACAAGTTACATTAAATGGACACTTATAGACAAATACATTTAAAAAACAAACAAGAATCAATATGAAGCCTTTGACATATCTAAAGAAGCATTCTGAAGTAAATAAAGACATAGTCTCTGTTGAAAATAGCTACTTAAGATTTTGCAGACAGTGTCATTCTACGTGTCTGGGATAACCTTTAACTCTTAATTCTCTTGCCTCAGCCTCCAAAATGCTTGGATTATGAGTGTGCACTACTGTTCCTTGCTTCTTTGTCCCATTAATAGCCCTAAGTTCTTAGAAGAAGGCAAATTTGAGACTTGAGTTTCCCATTTCTAAGCCTTTATTTCTCTTTTCAGAATTTACTTCCGTGACTATAGACAAAATGGCCCTGTTTCAGTAACACGGTAATAAAGGAAGTAGAAGAGAATGGCATCCACATCACCACTCTGATATATTTATTGCAATATAAAGTAGGGCAGAAAATCAAACTTCTCAGAAATTTAATTTTCTCTTTTGTTTTTGAGATATGGGCCTGCTGTGTATTTCAGGCTGGCCTTGAACTCTTGGCTCAAGTGACCTTCTCTTCTCAGGTTCCTAGTATCTGGGACGCATAGCCATATGCCACTACACCTAGTTTATTGACTTCACTTTTTTGTTTTGATTTGAAATTTTTAAAACACCATCTCATGACCTCAGACTCTCTAAACAGCCATGAACTGATCCCTCTGCCTCCATCTCCAGAGTGCTACTGCTGAAGGTATGCTCTTGAATCTTGTTTTGAAAGCTAGTCTACTAAAGGTGAAGAGGTACAAAGCAGCTTCTCATGATGAAGATCAGTCTTTCACAAAAACAACAGTCAAGATGTTACAATTTCCCATCCCTGGTTCTTCTGTGTGTTTTGTTAAAGATAGTACATTTTAGGTATAGTGCTATTGCATGCTTAGTAGACAATGGAACATTATAAACATAACTTTCACATGCACTGAGGCACAAAAGTTTGAGCAACTCACTTTATTGCAATATTTTCTTTATTGTAATGGTCTAGAACTAAACCTCCTCTCTCTATGTGGATGGACAAATGTGTATATATTTCAATATTACATCCCTGGGTGACATTCCACTTGGTCATGCTGTGTGATTCTTCTTGTTTATTGTAGGATTCTCTTTACTACCATTTTGTTAGTGATCTGTTTTGAGACAGGGTCTCATATAGTCCTGGCTGGCCTCAAACCTTGAACTTCTCATCCTCTTGCCTTTGCCTCAAGAGTGCTAAGATCACAAATGTGTATCCCTACACCTAGTTTATGGAATGCTACAGATGGAAACTAGGGCCTCATGCACACTAGGAAACTACTCTACCAACTGAGCTATAGTCCCAGCCCTGGTGATATTTTGTATTTTTGTTATTTACTTTTTAAATAACGGAGTAGCTTAGATCTAGAACGTTGAGCGTGCTAGGCAAGCAGTCTACCAGCTAAGTTATATCTCCATCCCTTGTGAATGACTTTTAAAGTAACATTCATGAGGAGAATTGGTGTTTCACTTTCTTATAATGGTTTTGTCTGATTTGAGTATCAAGTTAATACTGGCCTCATAGAATGCATTGGAGTGTTCTCCTGCCTATTTAAGGAGCTTCTATAAGTATTAGTGTAAATCCTGAAAACATTTAGTAGAATTCAGTTATGAAGCCATATGGATCCATTCCATTCATTGGAGGAGGTTATTAAAATTGGTCAATTCAGTGACTTAACTTTTCAATAGAACTATTTAGATTTCCTGATAGTTTGTATTTCAAGCAGTATCCCTCCTATACACAAATGATAAACGGACCAAGAAAGAAATCAGAGAAACATCACCCTTTATAATAGCCACAAATAATATAAAATACCTTGGGGTAACTAACCAAGCAAGTGAAAGACCTGCATGACTAGAATTTTATGTCCTTGATGAAAGAAATTGAGGAAGATATCAGAAAGTGGAAAGATCTCCCATGCTCAAGGATAGGTAGAACCAACATCATAAAAATGGCAATCTTACCAAAAGCAATCTACAGATTCAATGCAATTCCCATCAAAATTCCAACACAATTTTTTACAGATCTGGAAAGAACAATAATCAACTTCATATGGAAAACCAGAAAAACTAGGATATCTGAAATAATCCTTTACAATAAAGCAACTCCTGAGGTATCACAATCCCTGACTTCAAGCTCTACTATAGAGCTATAGTAATAAAAACAGCTTGATATTGGCATAAAAACCAACATGTAGACCAACCGAATCAAATAGAAGACTTTGACATTAATCTGTACACCTATAAACACCCGATTTTTGACAAAGAAGCCAAAGCTGTACAATAGAAAAAAGGAAGCATCTTCAACAAATGGTGCTGGCATAACTAGATGTCAACATGTAGATGATTACAAATAGATCCATATCTATCACCATGTACAAAACTCAAATCCAAGTGGATCAAAGACCTCAACATAAATCCAGCTACACTGAACCTAATTGAGGAGAAAGTAGAAAGTAGCCTTGAACACATTGGCACGGGAGACCATTTTCTAAATATAACACCAGTAGCACAGACACTGAGAGCAACAATTAATAAATGGGACCTCCTGAAACTGAGAAGCTTCTGTAAAGCAAAGGACACAGTAAATAAGACAAAATGACAGCCTACAGAATGGGAAAATATCTTCATCAACCCATATCTGACAGGGGGCTGATCTCCAAAATACAGAAAGAACTCAAGAAACTAGACATCAAAATACCAAACAATCCAATTAAAAAATGGGCTACAGAGCTAAACAGAGAATTCTCAATGGAAGAATCTCAGATGGACGAAAAACATTTAAGGAATTGCTCAACATCCTTAGTCATCAGGGAAATGCAAATCAAAAGGACTCTGAGATACCATCTTATACCTGTCAGAATGGCTAAGATCAAAAACACTGAAGACAGCTTATGTTGGAGAGGATGTGGAGTAAGGAGAACACTCCTCCACATCAGCCAAAACAGAGAGAAACTCAAAAGCATTTCCACTAAAATCAGTGCATCAGCTCCTGCCTCCAGGTTCCTGCCCTGTTTGAGTTCCTGTCCTGACTGCCTTTGATAATGAACATTATTAAGGAAGTGTAAAGCCAAATAAACATTGTTTCTTCCCAACTTGGTTTTTGGCCATGGTGTTTCATCAAAGGAATAGAACCATAACTAAAACAAGTTGGTACCAGGATTGCTGTGACAGACCTGGTCATGTTGTTTTGGGGAGGATTGTGGAAAGACTTTGGAACTTTGTGCAAGAAAAGCCATTAAGTGTTCAATGCTTGGTGAGCTGTTCTGTAGGAGCTTGGAAAATAAGAATGTTGTGGACAATGCGGAAGACAGAAGCCTGCCTTGTGATGTTTCAGAGAGAAGTTTAAAGAATCTATGGGGCAGGTTGTTATTTTGAATTAAGATTCTGAGTTCTGGAATCAGCTGTAATTAGCAAAGCAAAGGGATACTCGATGCTAGTCTCTGAAGCTGAAAAATTAGCAGTGATTAAGAAGAGAGCAGAATCACTACGATTAAATCTTCTGGGAAGTGGTCTCCTGAGAGTCAGCACACAGAAGCTGTGTTCCAGAGGTGGCCAAAGTTGTGCCTCACACTGGCAGCCAAACTTGGTAGTGTAAGAGTCACCCAGGGGGTACTGGTCTTGAAGTCATGAGGGGGTCATGGAGAGCATCTGAGGGGCTTGGCACAGTGAGAGGCCAGGAGAGGCCACTGGTGAAGGTGCAGCCTCAGTGACAGTTGAATCCTCAGGATTAAAGGGGTCATGCAGAGAAACTGCGGCTTGGGACCATGAAAAGAGCCCAGGAGAGGCTATTGGTGAAAGTGCGGCCCAGTTGCAGCAGAAGATCCCAGTATTTTAGAGATGCCAGTACCACAGGATGACAACCAAGAACAACAGAAGCTGTGGTGTGGAGCCAGCAGAGAAGACAAACTATGTGTGCTGCAGAGGGTGGCACTAGAGAAGTGATCCTCAGGAGCACAGAAGGTTGGTGGTAAGTGAATCCCAGACATTGGATGTTGAGTTATTTACACTTTTGGAGTTTGGCTTTATTTTTTCAGATTGTGATTGTGCCCTGGTTCTTCTCTTGAAGTAAGCAAGTATTTACTTTTGATTTTACAGGAGCCCACAGTTAAGAAACTTTGAACTTTAAAATAATTTGGATTTTAAAAGAAGTTAAATTTTTAAAGTGTTTCAAGTTTTAAAGACTTGAATTTTTAAATTTTGCAATGCTTATATTGTAATGTTGATATTAATGTCTAATCTTGGGGAAGAACAAGAAAGGAAAGATTATGACTTAATAGTGTGTTTGTGTATCAAGTTGACAAGTTGTCAATGTACTAGCTAGTTTTATATCAACTTGACACCAACTTTAGTCATCTAAGAGGAGGAAACCTCAATTGAGAAAATGCCTCCATAACATCCAGCTATAGGGCATTTTCTTTCTTTTTTAAAAATATTTATTTATTTTATAACCTGTCTGAAGATTCCCCTCTCTCCTCTCCTCCCAATCTCACTCCCTTCTGCCCCCCCCACATCAACTCTTCTTCCTTTTCTATTCAGAAAAGGGCAGGCCTCCTGTGGATATCAACAAAAAAATGGCAGCGACCCGAGAGGTGGTTCAGGGGTTAGACGTCTGGCCTGCGGCGGCAGAGGTGGCGAGTTCGGTTCCCGCGAGTGCCATCCGAGTGATGACGTCATGAATCAATGACTCGATGATTGATCGATCAAGTGATATCGATCAATCAATCGGAAAAAAAAAAGTCTGCCGGGCGTTGGTGGCGCATGCCTTTAATCCCAGCACTCGGGAGGCAGAGGCAGGCGGATCTCTGTGAGTTCCAGGCCAGCCTGGGCTACCAAGTGAGTTCCAGGAAAGGTGCAAAGCTACACAGAGAAACCCTGTCTCGAAAAACCAAAAAAAAAAAAAAATGGCATATCAAGTTGCCTTAAAACTAAGCACCTCTCCCTTGTATTAAGGCTGGGCAAGGGAACCCTGTTGTGGGACATTTGTATACTGTCTGAAGATGTAGTGCTGGGATTGGTGTAATAAAAAGCCAAATGGACAATAGCTAAGCAGGAGAGTATAGGCAGGACTTCCAGGCAGAGAGAGAACTCTGGGAAGAAGAAAGGTGGTGTTGCCAGCCAGACTCACAGGAAGCAGGATGGGCAGTACAGAGATGAGGTAACAAGCCATGTGGAAGAATTTCGATTAAAAAACATGGGTTAATTTAGATTATTAGAACTAGTTAGGAACAAGCCTAAGCTAAGGCTGAGCTTTCATAATTAATAATAAGTCTCTGTGTCATTATTTGCAGGCTGGCAGTCCTAACAAAAAAGTACTACTACACAACCCAATATGAGGAATAGGGTTCCAGAAGCCAGCAAAAGAGTCAGAGACAGCCCCTGCTGTAGCATGAATCTTAAAAGTTCTTATTAATAAGATCAAACCTGAGCCGGGTATTGGGGTGAACACTGGAAGGTCAGAGAGACAGAATAAGCCACAGTTACCTCACCTCGCCAGATCCTTAGCTGGTCTTGTTTCCTCAGACTGGAGGCCTCTGAGTCCTCATCCAGAATGGCTCTCAGCTGAACTGCTGCTAGAAGCCTGAAAGCTTAACCAGCCAAAAGCTTCTAGTTTCTGGTCCTCACGCCTTATATACCTTTCTGCTTTCTACCATCACTTCCTGGGATTAAAGGCTCGCTTTCTGGCATTAAGGCGTGTGTCACCATGCCTGGCTGTTTCCAATGTGGCCTTGAACTCACAGAGATCCAGAGGGATTTCTGTCTCTGGAATTCTAGGAATAAAGGCGTGTGCTACCACAGCCTGCCCTCATGTTTAATATTGTGGCTGTCCTGTTCTCTGACCCCAGATAAGTTTATTAGCATACACAATATTTTGGGGAGCACAATACCACCACACCCTGCTCCCACTGTTAGGTGTCCCACAAGAAGACCAAGCTACAACTGTCACATATATGCAGAGGGCCTAGGTCAGTCCCATGCATTTTCTTAATTAGTGATTCATGAAGGAAGGCCCAGTCCACTGTGGGTGGGATCAACCCTGGGCTGGTGGTCCTGGGTTCTGTAAAAACTTTTTTTCTTCCCCAAGTTGCTTTTTGGCCATGTTTCATTGCAGCAATAGAAACCCTAACTAAGACATGCACTAAGAATAACAGTTAATAAATGGGACCTCACGAAACTGAAAAGCTGCTGTATGGCAAAGGGCACTATCATTCTTACAAAGTGGCAGGCTATTGGATAGGAAAAAGAATGTTTATCAAATACATACCTGATAGAGGGCTAGTATCTAAAGTATATAAAGAACTAAAAAAACCCTGAATATCATGAAAACAACCTAATTAAAATGGAGTACAGCTCTAAACAGAATTCTCAAAGAAGGAAACATGAATGACTAAGAAATAAAGAAATACCCAACATCCTTAGTCATCAGGGAAATGCAAATCAAAACTACTTTGAGATTTCACACATACTTATATTCGCCAGTCAGAATGGCAAGATCAATAAAACATGCCATCCAAAAAAACAGGTCATACTAGTGAGAAGTGGGAAAAAGGGAAGCACTTATTCATTGCTAGTAGAAGTGCAAACTTCTACAGCCACTATGGAATCAGTATGGCAGTTTCTCAGGAAGTTGGGAATTGGTCTATGTCAATATCCAGCTCTAAAACTCTTGGGCATATACTCCAAGGACTCTACACCCCACTAAAGAGATGCTTGCTCATCTATATTCATTGCTGCTCTAGTCATAATAGCCAGAAATTGGAAACAGCCTACATGTCTATCTGCTGAAGAATGGATAATGACAATGTGGTACATTTACACAATGGAATAATACTCAGCTATTAAAAAACTGAATTCATGAAATTCGAATGCGAATGAATGGGGCTAGAAAAAAACATCATCCCTAGTGAGGTAACCCAGAGACACAAAGACAAACATTGTTTTGTTTTCTCTTATACTTGGATGTTAGCTTTTAAGTATTTGGTATGTATTGCCACAATCTGCATATCCACAGAGGTTAAGTACCTAATAAGGGACTAGGGAGGACAAGATGATCTCCTAAGGAAAGCGAAACATATTGTTATGGAGAGACAAGGGGGGACTGGAGGAAGATTAAGTGAAGTGGGGTATGGGAAATTTTAAGGGAGGGAATATGTGGAATGATAATTAACAATAAGGACCATCTGAGGGGCTATATGGAAACCTGCTATTATAGAAGCTTCCTAAAATATATAAGTATAGGAAAGAAATCTAAATGGAGTCATCAAATAGTAGGGGAGACAATATCTCAACTAGAAAAAGCCTCCCTGGAGCCCTCTAGAGACACAATGGGGCAGGACCAAGACTAGAATCTCTGGCTGTGAACATTCTGGCAGCAGTGGTGGTTACATCTTTGCTGAGGGAAACTTAGGTGATTTTTTTTTAAACCAGAGCCTAAGAGTGAATTCCAGGCCTTGTGCATACTAGTTAAGTCACTTCTGAATCTATATAGAGGACCAGCATGAAGGCCCCGCCCATGCCACACAGGGCATCAGATGATGTGCCCTTGAATAAGGCCTTTCCACCTTCATCCCTGAAGAGCTTTCTCTAGTAGTACTATTTGTGAAATACTAAGGTCCCCTTACCAGACAGCATACTGTATGAAAAGCCGCGTAGTATGCTAACTGGCATGGCAATCACTATCAACACTAACACACCGATGGACAAGATCTTGGGGTCCAGGAACATGCCAGTGGAACTTGAGACCCCTCTGAATGTCAGGTTATCATCAAAGTATCTCCTGAACTAGGTGTGTTTGTCCTACACATGCACTGAGGAAATGGAGGAACACGTGCAGAGGGAAAACTGGTGAGATAATAACGTACTATCCTGGCATCCTGGTTTCCACTTTTAAAAAATGTGTACAGGTGCTTTGCCTGCATGCTCTACTCACAGAGGTCAGAAGAGAGTGTCAGAGCTCCTGGGGCTTACATTGCAGATAGTTGTGAGCTGCCATGTGGTTGCTGAAAATCAAATCCAGATTTTCTGTTGTTCTTAACTGATGCATCTTCTCTCCAGCTCTGGTGAAGTATATTTTGAGCCATAATTTAACTCAACAGAGGGACTTCTAACATGGAGGTCAGTTGTAGAGTGTCTGCCTAGCCTGAATTATCTACAGCAGCTTCAAGCACTGCGACCTGTGGCAGAGGCAAGTTTGAACGACTGATTCAAGATACAGGAGGAAGGATGAGGAAGTTAAAGGATACTCCTTTAACACAATGCTTTCAATGTTTTTATGTATGGTAATAGATGCAAATAAAGAGTCAGAGAAGGCTGACATTTCCTTTTTTGACTTTCATATTGACTCGTTGGAATAATGTGACAGTTAATGCATCCAAGGAGGGAAAATGCCAGAGACATTTAAAAGAATATTGATTTCATGGCAATCTTTTAGATTGTCAGTATTTTAAAAAAATATACATTGTAATTGACAATATACTAAATGTTGAATAACACAAAACAGAAGGAGAACTGTGGTTATATTTTATTTGTGCTGAAATGTGATATTTTATTTGTATGGTAATAAATAAAGTTGCCTGGAGATCAGAGGTCATAGCCAGGCATAAACAGAAGTCAGGTGGTGGTAGCCCACACCCTTAATCCGATCACATGGCAGGCAGAGTCTCTGTGTGGTCAAGGACACAGCCAAGCGTGGTGACACACATCTTTAATCCCAGTACCAACCATAGAAACCTAGAGGTCTGTATAGACAGGCAGTGACAAGGAAGTCATGTGGCTGGGCTTAGAGCCAATGAGAAGGCAGAACAGGAAGGCAATAAAAACACAAGCCACACAGGAAGAAACTCTCTCTCTGTGGAAGCTACTGCTGGTGGTAAGCTAAAGCTAGTCGTGTCTATTGCTCTGATCTCTTTGGCTATTTCCTCTGTGTTTGGCTCTGTGTTTCTTTCTTTTCTTTTTTTTTTTTTTTTTGGTTTTTCGAGACAGGGTTTCTCTGTGTAGCTTTGCGCCTTTCCTGAAACTCACTTGGTAGCCCAGGCTGGCCTCGAACTCACAGAGATCCGCCTGGCTCTGCCTCCCGAGTGCTGGGATTAAAGGCGTGCACCACCACCACCCGACTTTTTCCACTTTTTTTTTTTTGGTTGCTCTGTGTTTCTTATTTACTAAGACTGTTTAGATTTTGTCTATAGAGAACTGCATCTTAAGTATCTTTGGCTCATTTCAGAAAAATAAAAACTCAAGTCAGTTATTTCTAAATATGACAAATCAGGGCCAGGAAGGAAAAGGTGCTTGACCAACACAGTAGCAGAGATGAAATAAACCCAGACCTTTTCAGGTACTGACTCACACCTTTGTAAGCCATGCTGCATCTATAAATTTCTTACTAAGCGTACATGAATTCTAGTCTTGTCTCATAAAAATGTATAGAGCCATCAGTGTCTGAAATGAAAAGCCCAGGTAGATTTTAGTTTTAATGAAAATATTAAAGAACATCATTTCAAAGAACCTTGTTTATTTGCAATATCTCTTCCTGTTAAGCTTGATTTAGTGTTTAAGTGGAGATACCTAATTGTAGCAAGAGTTTTCTTGCCTGGCCCACAGTCAGGACAAATCTCTCTCACCTGCCAGTCCCACAACCGCTCAGACCCAACCAAGTAAACACAGAGACTTATATTGCTTACAAACTGTATGGCCGTGGCAGGCTTCTTGCTAACTGTCCTTATATCTTAAATTAATCCATTTCTATAAATCTATACCTTGCCACGTGGCTTGTGGCTTACCGGCATCTTTACATGCTGCTTGTCCTGGCGGTGGCTGGCTGTGTCTCCTTCCACCTTCCTGTTCTTTTCTCCTCTCTGTTAGTCCCGCCTATACTTCCTGCCTAGCCACTGGCCAATCAGTGTTTTATTTATTGACCAATCAGAGTAACACATTTGCCATACAGAACATCCCACAACAACAATTCCACGTGGACAATAATAACATCACTAAGCTGACAAACATCATCTACAGATCAGCTTTGAACTACAAAGTGCTCAGAGCAATTTTGAGAGGGCTGACTGAGATGATCCTGTCTCAAAGACTACTTGAATAAGGACTTGAGATAAATCCTGAACTTTGGCATTATACACAGACTGGATAATGAAGGATATAGTTACCTTTCCTCGAATTTGATAATTAACCTATGCTGTGGGATGGTCTGTATGTCAAACATGTTGCTTATTGGTCAATGAATAAAACACTGATTGGCCAGTGGTCAGGCAGGAAGAAGTATAGGCGGGACGAGGAGAGAATTCTGGGAAGTGGAAGGCTGAGCCGGAGACACTGCCAGTCGCTGCCATGACAAACAGCATGTGAAGATGCCGGTAAGCCACAAGCCATGTGGCAAGGTATAGATTTATAAAAATGGATTAATTTAAGATATAAGAACAGTTAGCAAGAAGCCTGCCATGGCCATACAGTTTGTAAACAATATAAGTCTCTGTGTTTACTTGGTTGGGGCTGAGTGGCTGTGGGACTGGCAGGTGAAAGAGATTTGTCCTGACTGTGGGCCCGGCAGGAAAACTCAAGCTACAAACCTAAAATTTTTCTTTTCAGGATAAAGATACCTTCGCCCATACCCAGCAGGAAGCAATTTTAAGAATACGACGCCCACGTTCCCAAAGAGGTGGTATGGGGCGGGTGGTTTTTTGGTCTTTTAATGGGTTTTGGGTCTGGGATAATTTTCATTGTTTAGAGGGGTTGGTTACAAGTTGTTGTCAAGGGTTAAGAAAAAGGCTAAGCAAAGGAGATTAGATTTAAGGTTCTTGTTAAAAAAAGAGAAAGAAAGAAAGAAAGAAAGAAAAGAAAAAGACAATTACTAGTTTTATATTGGATTGGATTGTTTTATATTGTATACAAATTATATATACTGAAATTGATATTGTTAGAAAATGCTATATGTATATTTCTAACTGTACTCATACCATTCATTTAACAATGTAATGCAAATTGCTGATTCTTGAATGTTATTATTACCAACTATTAGGATGATATAAAGAAATGAAAGTTAGTAGTTAGACATTACAATAGAACTTGTATGTAGCATGAGTCTTAAAAGTTCTTATTAATAAAATCAAACTTGAGCCAGGTATTGGGGTGAACACTGGAAGGTCAGAGAGACAGAATAAGCCATAGCTATCTCACCTCACTGAATCCTCAGCTGGTCTTGTTTCCTCAGACTGGATGCCCCGAGCCCTCATCCAGAATGGGTCTCAGCTGAACTGCTGCTAGAAGCCTGAAAGCTTAAACAGCCACATGCTTCTCCAGGCCAAAGGCTTCTAGTTTCTGGTCCTCATGCTTTATATACCTTTCTGCTTTCTACCACCATTCCCTGGGATTAAAGGTGTGGGTCACCATGCCTGGCCGTTTCCAATGTGGCCTTGAACTCACAGAGATCCAGAGGGATTTCTCTCTCTGGAATGCTAGGATTAAAGGCATATGCTACCACTGCCTAACCTCTGTTTCATATTGTGGCTGTCCTGTTCTCTGACCCCAGATAAGTTTATTAGCATACACAATATTTTGGGGAACACAATACCACCACATTTCCCCTCTTTTGTCTAAAATTAAAAAAGCTTATAACTAATACAAGAAAAACTATATGCAGTAAGTATATACAATATACACAGTCAAGATTACATTAACGATGTCTAGTCCATTAACATTTGTCAGATTCAGACAAAAAACTCCATTATATATATTAACAATGTCCAGTCCGGTAACATCTGATAAACTCAGACCAAAAAATTTTCATTACTTATCTTATTTAAAACAAGTAGCTCCTTTTTAAAAGTAGATTCCATAATCTCCCTTTTTTATCTTATCATATCCATATTCTCTTTTTTTTTCTTTTCATAATACATTCAGTAGTCTACCTTTATTGTGTATGCTCTGTGTTTCTTATTTAATAAGACGGTTGGTTACTTCTACACCTAATCTCACATAAATCTGAGCGGCAAATAATTCAGGCTTCAAATCAAATAAGGTATGATACTACTTCCAGATGTATGTTTTTTTTTCTGTAATTGACAATGCAAGGCTATTGTTGCCTTTACCCAGGGAATTGTATGTCTCACCTGTAATTAAATGAACTCTTGAAATTATATACTGATCAATTCCCTTCTGCTTTGAAGTTTGTTTTAAACAACCAGAATCCACAAGATTCTTCAAGTAGAGATTCATTTTTGTTTGCTGAAATTGTTTTCATTTGTATGTGATGTGAAAATGTAGGAAATCTATAGAGTCTTGAAGTATCAATTATAGCTGATCTTTATATATTAAAGTTCTAAACACTTATAAACAATATTACATGTTTGGATGCCATGTGGCATACAAACCTGTAATTTCCCATGGGCTAATGCACACATCAAAATTTCATTTGTCCTGAGTTCTTGTTTTCTCTCTAGTCAAACATTTTTTTGATTGCCCATTCTGAAGAGGTCACTGCAAAAGAGCCTGAGATGAGATTCAGGGTTGAGAGTGGAGGAGGTACACAGGAACAGTGATGACTTAGACCTGGTCCTTCTCCTCACATCACTAAAGGAATGTATAAACTAGAAATAATAGTATGTAAATATTGAACTACTTTGTATTACATTTCTATTCATATTATTTAAGGTCAATGGAGGGAGCGAGAGAATGTTTTAGAATAAAGTCTCAATATTGTCTCCCCAAGGAGAATGGATAGGAACTTGGCCTTAAATAATGGGAGAATTGGGGCTGAGGACAGGGTTCTGTGGCAGAGAACCTGCTTAGCACACATAGGGCCCAGATCCCATCTATAACATCAAAAAAGAAAAAAAATAATGGGTGAATATTACCAGGTATCACTAGGATGGAGGGAGGGTACAGCTGGAGGGAGGGAGAATGAGTTCCTGCAGAACAAATAGCAACAGCAATGCTACAGAATTCAAAAGAGCAGAAGAGATTGGAGATGGAATGGTGATAAATGCATCATTTAGTGCTCTGTTTTAGAGGGTTCTCGTGTGTGTGTGTGTGTGTGTGTGTGTGTGTGTGTGTGTGTGTGTGAGAGAGAGAGAGAGAGAGAGAGAGAGAGAGAGAGAGAGAGAGAGAG
>CABHPR010145806.1:9961-30396 GCA_902168415.1 Peromyscus melanophrys | reverse complement strand
AGAGAGAGAGAGAGAGAGAGAGAGAGAGAGAGAGAGAGAGAGAGAGAACCTGTGGCTGACTAATTAGATGCTAGGAATAGAATTCTTCACTGTCTAAAATGACAATGACTTATTTCAGCAAGTGCAAAGTTGGAATCTACAGGTCTGACTCTGTAGCTGATATCTAAATAAAACTCACAGAAGCAAGCAGAACCAAATTACTTAGAGAAAACTAGAAAAGGCTGGGTGGCTACCATTTCACAATACTCACAAAAAATCTTCCCAGAAATTTTCAGTTTCCATTTGGTATCAAGTCCAAAGTGGCTTATGTTTTACATAGAACAGAGCTCTGGATACACACACACACACACACACACACACACACACACACACACACACACAAACACACACACACAAAAACAGATTCAAGGAACATTCTATTCCCTAAGGATGCATTTATAACTATACTGGCATGAACTTTGAATGACTGCTTTCTTTCCCATTTCTTTACCCATTAAGATAATCAGTCTATGAGAGTTTTTCATTTTATATTTGACAGTAGTGGCCAAGATTGGTCACTGTGTCCAGGTACTAACACTTGGAATCAAAATAAAGAGCTCTGCCTACCTTGTAAGAAAACTAAGAGCAGCATCTGGATTCTATAAAGCCATTTTTTTTTTACTGCAACCATAAAAAAAAAAATCTTTTCACTCAGCCCAAAGACTCACATTTTAACTCACATTTATTTGCGTGTAATTTTCATACTATATATCCTTTTCTTCTTTTGATAGTCCTGGGTATGGAATCCAAAACCTTGCACATAGTAGGCAAGAACTCTACAAATGAGCTACGCCACCAGTCCTGCAATTCACCCCTTTTAGTGTACCATACTAGGAGATTTTTAGAAATACATAGAGCTGTTATCACTACAATTAAAATATAGAACATCCCAGTGTTCCTAGCAATGTGCACATACTCACATCTGTGTAGTCAGTCCTTCTAATAGCTATATCCTTTGAAAACTGTTTCTCTACTTTGGGTCTATAGTTTGTCTTCTTGCAATTATATAAATAGAACCATACACATGCAAACATTTTGGTATAGTTTCTATTACTTGGCAGACCACAGTGAGGATTCATCAGTGTGTATCATTTCACCCCTTTGCAATTCTGTATATTATTCCATGATATGAAAGAATCATAAGGTATTTACTCTCCCATCTGTTGAAGACCATTTATATTGTTTCTGGACTTGACATGTGTGAATACAGCCTTTACAAACACATTCATATATAGTCTTTTCCATGAACATAATATTTTCACTTTTTATGAGGAAATAGCTGGGAGAGAATAGCTGGGTTGTATATATAGTACAGTTGTTGCCAATGTGATGGTACCAATTTACATTCTCACTAGCAATATACAGGAGTTTCAGTTAGTTTGTACCACAAACAACTGTAGTTTTTAATGTTTGTTTTGGGTTGTTCTTATTGTTGTAGTTGTTTTTGCCACTACAATGGCTTCTTTGAAAGGGTTTCTCACTATAGTCTTAATTTTCAGTTCTCTATTAAGTTCTGAAAATGAACACAGCTTTTCATATGCTTTTCTTTTGCTATGCAAGAATCCTCTTAGGCAAAGTATTTCTTCATTTCTATTTATCAGTGTATCAATCACCATCATCTATCTGTCAATCTAGCTGTCATCTATCTATCATGTCTATATCTGTTTTGATATTAAGATGCTGGTACCTAATTGATATTCTTGCCATTATACATCTTACAGATAAGGGAGGATGAGAGATAAAACAGTATTTGAATCACTATTCCAAGGTCACAGTTTCCTGCTCATTCTTCTCCAACATCCATGGGTTTGACTGATAGGCATGTTTCCCCTATCCTGTTCTAAGCCTCTCCATGTTACCCCATTATTTATATCACTTGTGTCTAGATTTAAGAAATAATAGAAGCCCAGTATGGTGAGACATGGTTAGCACTAGATAGTTAAAGGCAGAAATATCAGGAGTTTGAGGCCAGCCTCAGCTATATAGTAAGCTTGAGATATATGAAACCCTTCTGATTAAATAAATAAATAAATAAATAAATAAATAAATAAATAAATAAATAAATAATTTAAAATGTCTTCAGGGAGCCATGACCACAGCTAACAGCGACTTTGAAATCTTCAAAAGGATGATGGGACCCCACAATGATGATTCCACATGGACTATGGTAAAGCCATTAAGCTGATTAACACCACCAAAAGATCGACTTTGGACTACAAACTACTCAGGACAATTTTGAGATGGCTAGCTGAGATGATCCAGCCTGACAGACTACTTGAATAAGGACTTGAAACAAGCCCTGCATTTTCTCATTATGCAGTGACTGGACAAATGATACAGGACTTGACAATTAATCCAAAAAATTTTCTTTTCAGAATTCCCCCAGAAAGCAGGAAGTAATTTTAAGAACACGACACCCACATTCCCAAGAGGTGGGATGGGAGGTTTTTGGTTGTTTAATGAGTCATGGATATTGTCACTGTTTATGATGGTTGGTTACAAGTTGTTAATTGTTAATGGTCAGGAAAAAAGCTGAACAAGGAGATTAGATTCAGAGTTTTGTTTAAAAAAAGAAAAAGAAAAAAGATGTAGTGATATTGTGTTCCCCAATATATTGTGCACCCTAATAAATTTATCTGGGGTCAAAGAACAAAACAGCCACTAGATATAGAGGCCAGAAAATGGTGGCACACACACCTTTAATCCTATCACTTGGGAGGCAGAGATCCATCCAGATCTCTGTGAGTTTAAAACCACACTGGAAACAGCCAGGCATGGTGACTCATGCCTTTAATCCCGGGAAGTGAGCCTTTAATCCCAGGAAGTGATGGCAGAAAGCAGAAAGGTATATAAGGTGTGAGGACCAGGAACTAGTCTGGTTAAGCTTTTAGGCTTTCGAGCAGCAGTTCAGCTGAGATCCATTCTGGATGAGGACTCAGAGGCTTCCAGTCTGAGGAAACAGGATCAGCTGAGGAATTGGCAAGGTGAGGTAGCCGTGGCTTTTTCTGGTTCTCTGATCTTCCAGCATTCACCCCAATACCTGGCTTCAGGTTTGTTTTTATTAATATGACCTGTTAAGATTTGTGCTACAAAGAGAATATAGATACAAGGCAGATCACTGAATCTACTCTGAAAAAAAAAAAGATAAAGAAATAATAAGATAAATGGGTAGATCATTGAATCTACTCTAAAAAGAAAAAGGGGAAGATATAAAAATGACAAAAGGTAGGTTATTGAACCTATTATGAAAAGAAAAAAGAGAATATGGATATGATAAGATAAAAGGTCAATTATTGAATCTACTTTTAAAAGGAACTATTTTAAATAGGATAAGTAATGAAAATTTTTTGTCTGAGTTTATCAAATGTTACTGGACTGGACATTGTTAATATATATAATGGAGTTTTTGTCTGAATCTGTCAAATGTTAATGGACTAGACATTGTTAATGTAATTCTTGACTGTATATATTGTATATACTTATTGGATATAGTTTTTCTTGTAGTAGTCATCAGCTTTTTAAATTTTAGACAAAAAAGGGGAAATGTGATGATAATGTGTTCCCCAATATATCATGCACCCTAATAAACTTATCTGGGGTCAGAGAATAGACCAGCCACTAGATATAGAGGCCAGAAAGTGGTGGCACACACGCCTTTAATCCTATCATTTGGGAGGCAGAGATCCATCCGGATCTCTGTGAGTGTAAAACCACACTGGAAACAGCCAGGCATGGCAACATGAACCTTTAATCCCAGGAAGTGATGGCAGAAAGCAGAAAGGTATTTAAGGCGTAAGGACAAGTAACTAGAAGCTGGTTAAGCTTTTAGGCTTTCGAGCAGCAGTTCAGCTGAGATTCATTCTGGATGAGGGTTGAGAGGCATCCAGTCTGAGAAAACAGGATCAGCTGAAGAACTGGTGAGGTGAGGTGACTGTGGCTTGTTCTGCTTCTCTGATCTTCCAGCGTTCACCCCAATACCTGGCTTCTGGGTTTGTTTTTATTAATAAGACCTGTTAAGATTCGTGCTACAATTTTGACTCTTCTGTGCTTAGCCAAATCATGTCATAAGCAAGAACTCACTAATTCACTCTGAGGACTACAAGACAGAAAAAAGCTGCATAGCCAAAATGAAGGCAAACTAAATCAGCTTTCCACAGATCACAAGCACATGGCACCTTGATTTTTTCTGTCTTTCCTTTAACTTTGCTTCTAAGTGACCACCTCCACCTGAGGACAGGAAATAGAATCCTATTTCTCAGTATTTCATACCTGAGTGATACTATAACCACCCCAGCAGGAGCAAAGATAGTCCTACATTAGCATTTCTCAACCTATGGGTTGCAACCCACTTGACAAATCCCTATGTAGTTAGTTGTTTTATTACTCTTTACTCTTAAGGGATATCACCACTCAGCTCCCAAATAAATATACACAGAGACTTATTCTTTCTTATAAATGCCCAGACTTAGCTTGGCTTGTTTCTAGCCAGCTTTTCTTAAATTATCCTATCTACCTTTTGCCTCTGGGCTTTTCCCACTCCCTATTTCTGTATACTTTTCTTTGTTTCCTACTCCAGTTCTTTCTGTGTAGCTGGGTGGCTGTCCCTTAGAGTCCTCCTCCTTCTCTTGCTCTTCTAACTCTTTTCTCTCTTTTTCTTCTTCTATTTATTCTGTCTGCCAGCCCCACCTACCCTTTCTCCTGCCTGGCTATTGGCCATTCCAGCTCTTTATTATACCAATCATTGTTTTAGGCAGGCAAAGTAAGACAGCTTCACAGAGTTAAACAAATGCAACATAAAATAATGCAACACATCTTTGCATCATTAAACAAATGTTCCACAGCATAAATAAATATAACACATCTTTAACTAATATTCTACAACACATCTATCTCCAAAAATATTTACATTATGAATCATAAAAGTAGCAAAATTACAATTATAAAGCAGCAATGAAAATAATTTTATGATTGGGGGTCACCACAACATGAGGAAATGTATTAAAGGATTGCAGCATTAGGAAGGCTGAGAACTACTGGTCTACACAGACATTTGTGTGCCTCACATTGGTTATCAAACTATAAGTAGAACAATGGTCCCCAAGGAATTGGAATTCCTGCACGAGTCTCATTCTTGACAAAGAAAAAGGCTAAAGCAACTTGTCTTGCAGAAAGTTGCTTTTTATCACACAATTCTGACAACTTGTCACTTCACCCTGCAGGACATACTGAATCTAAAACAAAACATTGGTAATGATGAGTAGAACTATACCTTCACCTGGACTGTAGCTATACATGCCTCCTGCCTTTTAACCCTTATGTTAATACCCAAAGATGGACTTGTGGGGGAGGTGGTCATTGGGTATTTTATTTGTTCCTTTTCCCAATGTGAGCTCATTGAATAAACCTCTCTTCTCTGCCTTCTACTATTGTTCATT
This sequence comes from Peromyscus melanophrys, assembly GCA_902168415.1. NCBI lineage: Eukaryota > Metazoa > Chordata > Mammalia > Rodentia > Cricetidae > Peromyscus > Peromyscus melanophrys. The sequence continues at coordinate 24,922 of CABHPR010145806.1, read as the reverse complement.
TCTTTAATTACCCTATTTAGAGCAGTGTCTAGCTTGTTAGGGTTGCCTGGGCCCAGGCTCTAACTCTATCAATTCTGAAAACAGTAGCATGCATTATAATACTCTCTGCAATATGTGGAAATGGTAGGCGCAGTAAGCTTTGTCTTTCATTACAAAATTCTAGTGGGGGAGAATTAATATTCAATTTTTAAAAATGATTTATTAATTTTAATTTTGTATATATGGATGTTTTGCCTGTATGTAAGTGTGTGTACCACATACAAACAGTACTCATGGAAGCCAGAAGAGGGAGTAGGATTCACTAAGACTGGAGTTGTGAGCCACCTGGTAGGTACTGGGATTCGAACTTCAGTCCTTTGGAAGAGTAGCTAGTGTTCTTAACTGCTGAGCTATCTCCAGTTCCAGAGCGAATATTCTTAAATACAGTGCTTAGACTCTGGGTTCAATCTCCATAATCAGAAGAAAAAAAAACTGGTGTTGGGACCTCTGCATTGCCATGCTGTGAGAAAACTTCTCCAGGATATCCTCCTCTTGTATTTCATTGATAATGTCACATATATTCATTCATACATACCTGTAGATGTAACCAACTGCCTTATTAAATAAGAGACACAGAGCCAATGTAAAGATGAAAGCCAAAGAGGTCAGAGCTAAGAGTCTTACCCGCTTTCCGCCAGCTAGCCTCTTCCGCCAAGAGACCTCTCCGAAAAGGGACTACTCCCTGTGCGTTCGCCTTTAAATAAGAGTTCTCGTTCTTCCTTCTCATTGGTTGTAAACCCAACTACGTGACTGCCTCGTCACTGCCTCTCTATACAGACCTCCAAGTCTTCTATGGTTGGTATTGAGATTAAGGGCGTGTGTCTCCAATGCTGGCTGTATCTTTGAACACACAGAGATCTACCTAGCTCTGCCTGCCGAGTGCTAGGATTAAAGGCGTGCACCACCACCGCCCTGGCTTTCGCTATGGCTTGCTGATAGCTCTGACCCCTAGGCAACTTTATTTATTAACATACAAATAAAATCACATTTCAGTACAAATAGAATACCACTATATTTCCCCCTTTCTAATTTAATAAAAAGAGAAAAAAAGGAAAGTTGTAACTAATATAAGAAAAACTATATACAAAAGTACAATAACTATATACAATATATACAAGTGATGAATACCTAAACAATGTCTAGTCCATTTGTATTTGACAAATTCAGAGAAAATAATTCCATTACTTATCCTATTTTGGCAAGTCCAAAATGTACCTAATTCCTTTCTATCCTAACTAATCTTCAACTATAATTAATTAATCTTTAAATATAACTAACTAAACTTCAACTATAACTAACTAATCTTCAACTCCCTCAGAGACCCAAGAAGGAAATAATACCTAACAAAAATAAAAACAGGAAGTGCATGCAAGCAGCTTCCAAAAAATTGTGAGTTGACAGAAACAGCCAGCTGCCTGGACAGTCACCTGAGGTTTCTCCGCAGTGTTGGGGCATCATCTTCAGCCTATAGGCTTAGCGTATCTGACAGACTCATTTGTGAAGTAGGACGTACACAAGGTCAACAGTTCAACCTCACCTTGGGTGAGAGCAGTCCATGTACCAGAAATACCTGAATTCCACTAGTGTCATGTCCTGATTCAGGATTTTAAATTCTGGAAATTGTTGATGGTTTTTTAATTCAGCTGTCCATTCTTCTTGACCGTGTAGGTGTGGCTTCATCTCAGCATCCCGTTCTTCTCCACATCCCTCTATTAAATGCCAGTCTGCTTTTCCAGATTGCAAAGGCCATTTCAGGGATGGTGCCATATTGTCCTGGCCTCGGAAGATGCCTTTTGATAAAGCCATAACCACATTTGTTTTGGCAAGAATCAGTAGTCCTTTGTTTCATGTTCTGTCTGTCCATTTTGTCCTGTTGTCAGCAGTAGATTCGAGGATACTTTGTTGTCCAGTGGCTAACATTTGCCACAATGAAAGTTAACTCCATATGCAGTTTCTTCAATGCCCATATTCTCTCTGAAGTAGATTGGTACTGCCAGGAGCCGACATGTCTCATAGTCATAACAAAAAAGAAAAATTTTCTAAGTTATTAAAACATTTTAAATGCCATATTCTGTAGATCTCTGAAGGGTTTGAAGATGACCTGTCTATCTAAAATATATCTGCTCAATCTAGAAAACATACCTAATATGATTACAAGTTCTATTGTAATGTCTCACTACTAACTTTCATTTCTTTATATCCTAATAGTTGGTAATAATAACATTCAAGAATCAGCAATTTGCATTATTTTGTTAAATGAATGGTATAAGTACAATTAGAAATATACATATAGCATTTTCTAACAATTTCAATTTCAATATTTATAATTTGTATACAACACATACCCTTAATTTTCATATATACAGCAGGTGCTTGAATGAAAAAAACAGCTCCAATTTGCCCTGGCTGCAGAAGAAAGCCATAGCATGCCCAGGAAGAGTCTGCCGAACATCTAGATCAGACTTGACCTAATCTTATCAGACTTAGGGGTACTATAATACATTACTGAAGATTTGGAAGGCTTAAATCACAGAGAGGAAAGCTTCAAGAATATAAATTCGGGGCTGCAAATAGCACAATGGTAGGTTTTTGGTTGAATCCCCAGTATCACAACCACTACCTAATAATAATAAAAATAGCAACAACAAACAGAAAACCCATGTCTGGTGGCGAAAAATTAACAGGGCTTCCTCAGGAAGGCTATGAGGAAAGGATCTGTTTCCCTAGGCCTCTTTCCCTTACACATGGCTGCTTTGTTCCTGAGTCTTTATGTCAACTATCTTTTGTCTGTCTATATTCAAATATCACTTTTCTAGGAAGATGTAGGGAGCTGCGTGTAGCCATGCCTTACAGGTGGCGCTGGTTACCGCCTTCCGCCATCCCGATGGCGAGCGCTCCCAGTGGTAAACAATTATAGCGGAGGTTGTGGCTTGCCTACGCATGCTTGAGCCTATTGGGCAATGCCCACGTGGCGACCTGGGGTTGGCTGCCCAGAGCCTATATAAGGCCGGGAGAGGCTTTCCCCAGGGGGGAACTTTTAGAAGTCAGGGAGTTTTTAAAAGCCAGAAGATTGATTAAAGGCCTGAGTAAACTGCAAGAAGAAGAGCTCGGTGTTGTGTCTTGCTTGCTGGACAAGTGGGGCGCGACAGGAAGACAATTGTCATAATGGTTTAGGCTATATCCCAATAACTACGTTTTATATTTATTATCTCTGTGAAGACCTTATCTCTAAATAAGGTCTCACTCTGGGGTAGTGGGAGTTAGGATTTCAACATCTATTATATTTTGTTTAGAATTGTTGGTTCTCAGTATTTCACACATTCACAGCTCAGAAATGAACTGATATTTTTGGTTCTAAAATGCAAAATAGTGTCATTGCAAAAGTTTCTTAAAATGATCAACAGATAATACACCTTGCAGTCACTACAGCATAATGTGGAGATTCTGGTATAATTTGACATCTGCCTTTTCCTAAGCTGGCTGTACTTCTATTTGCCTCATCTGATTGAGGAAGGATGACTGTACACCCAGGAATAAAGCAGATATCTTTTTTACTGTGCTTCAAACCTATAAATGTGGTGCATTTTTAAGTCTTTTGTTGTTTATATATGATTGCATCTCATTCTATAAGTCACATAGACATGATGCTGCAAGTATATTCTGTAATAAAGATCAGAATTTCTATTAACCAAGAAGAACAAAAAAGCAAAAAAAGAAATTTATCCTGTAAGATAATAATATCACACTGAATGATCTTGAACTATACTGCTTAATGTAGGGAATGGATGAAAAGTGAGGTCAGGACATAATAAGTGGGTAGTTTTACTGTGGAATAGAGACTGTTCTATTTGAATTTTAGTTCTATGAAGCGTGTGCACATACTATAAACTAGTTTTATATCATTCTGAGCAAAAATGGTGTCTCAAACCTGTAACCCCAGCAACAGAAAGGCAGAGTCAGGCAGATTGCTTCCTCCTTGAGGCCAGGCTAGGCTCCCTCATGAGTCCCATGCTAGCCTGGACTACAAAATAAGACCTTGTCTCAAAAAAATGTGGCTCAAGCCACAATGGTGGCACACACCTTCAACTCTAGAACTAGGGAGGCAAAGGCATGTAGATTTCTGGGTTCAAGGCCAGCCAGGTATACATAGTGAGTTCCAGGCTAGCCAGAACTACAAAGTAAGACCCTGTCTTGAAACTAAACAAAGGTAGGTTGGAGATGTAGCTCAGTTGGAAGAGTGCTTGCCTTGTGTACATTTCATCATCCCATGAGCTTGGTGATACACACTTGTAATCCCAGTATTTAGAAGAGAGCTCAGGAGTTCAAAGTCACTCTTGGCTACATAGTTTGAGGCCAGACTGGGATACATAAGACCTTGTCTTCAAGAAAACATGCAAAAGGTACACTGAGTTCCAAGGACTTAGTGTAGGAGGAAAGGGAGGAAAAAACACCTCATAAATCATTTAGAAAGTTCAAGAAGAATGAGAGGGGATAACAGACAGTATTGTAAATGTGTATGGTTAAAATATAATATATATATATATGTATATATGTATTATGTAATTGTCAAAGAATGAAGAAAATATTTTAAATCTATAATGTTAATATGTGAGTTCTACTTCCTTCCCAGATGTATAACTCTTTACAGTATGTTCAATCTGGTGATTCTTTGAGCTCCTCGGCACCCTGTTGGTGTGCTTTGGTCTGTTTTCAGCTATCCAGCTCTTTGTGGTGAGATGTTTATAAGCAGAAAATCTACACTGTAGACCCCAGAGGTTACTCAGCCAGGTGTAGTCCGCAGACCATTTCCAGTACACACACAGCTTTTTTTTCTACATAATAAGTCAAGTTTAAAAGTTGAGAAAAAGCAGTTATACCTCTAAAGAACTTTGACAGAGTGTTTCTATACTTTACTTTGCCAAACAAACAAAAAACATGCTTATACTTTGTTTGTCTTTTAATGTTTATTCTAGAGATTTCTGTCTATTGTATTTTAGAAAACATCAATTTGGGGTGGATCGGACTATATACTCACTATGTGAGTATGTGTGGGTGTGTTAGAGGGAATGGATGAAAAATGAGATAGGGACGTATTAATATTAAGTTGGTCATTTTATTGTGGAATAGCAACTATTCTGTTTGAATTGTGTGTGTGTGTGTGTGTGTGTGTGTGTGTGTGTGTGTGCTTGCATGGTAAACATGTAGAAATCAGAGGACAACTCTTAGGAGTTGTTGTCTCCTACCACCTTATGAAATTTGGGTATTGAACTAAGATCATCTGGCCCACATGCAAGTACCTACATAAATGCCTCTACCATCTGAGCCATGTCATTGGTCGCCTAGATCAGGAATTTAAAAATATTTATCCTCCCCTATGGATGGTTACAGAGCCTTAGTCCTGTCTGTCTCTGCCTTCCAAATCAAAACTGTTTAGGATTACCCCAGGTTCTTCCAGGTCCTGTGAAGAAAACCCAAGTTTCTCTATCATTCAAGTCATTATCCAATCAATTTTATGAATAGTACAGTGGACTGGGTGCAGCAATACTTCACCAATCAAGGTAAACAAAGTAAAATAAAAATTTGGTTGGTGTTCAAAGAAACTGACTACCTATATCCCTGATAGAGCTTAAAATCTAGTGAGGCAAAAATAGAGCTTAAAATCTAGTGAGGCAAAAATTATAAAAATGGACCTAATTGATATAACAGAAAAGGAAAACATAGTAACAAACATGACAAACAATAGAATCAACACAACTAAAGAATAGTATCAACAACAGGAAACACTTAGAAATATATTTGTCAAAACAAATGTCAGGCTTCTATATAGAAAATCACAAAGCTGGATGAAATAAATTAAGACCTGAATGAACCAAGTACAGGAACACTCCAGAGGCTGAGGCAGAATATTCTGTTGTGTATATACGCCACATTTCATTAGCCATTCTTCTGTTGATGGATATCTAGAATGTTTCCATTTCCTGGCCATTATGAATAGAGAGAGCAGCAATAAACATGGATGAGCAGATATCTCAGGTAGAAAGTCAAGTTCTTTGGGTATCTGTCCAGGAGTGGTCAGAAATGGGCATATAGCAGTTTTTGTTATAAATTTTTGAGGAATCATACTGACATCCCAAAGTGGCTGCACTAGTTTCCTTTCCCACCAGCAATGGATAAGGGCTCCTCTTTCCCCACATCCTCACCAGCATTTGTCATCAACTGTTTTCTTGGCATACGTTTTATGACTAGAAAGAGATGGAATCTCAAAGTAGTTTTAATTTGAATTCTGTGATGGCCAAAGCAAAAATGAAGAACATTTTTAAAATTAACACATGTTCGTTTTATAAGCCTATTTGTTTATTGGCAGTTTTGTGTTTCAATGTTTAACTTTTGCAATTCCTTGTATATTCTAGATAACAGCCTTCTGCCTGGGATTTTCTCCCAATTTGTAGCCTGTGTGTTCCCTCTGCTGATAGTTACCTTTGGTATAAAAAACATTTAGATTTTATATATTCTCATTTTATATATTCTCATTCTCAATTTTATACAATCATTCTATGATTCTAGGTATAACAGATTGAAATGGAAGATATAAAATGGTCTCTACTTGCAAATGACACATCTGTCTACAGAGACAATCCCAATAAATATATCAAAATTTTTCTTAGAATTACTGAATTTTAAAAGATTATTGTTAAAAGAACTATATATAAACATTAATTGTCCTTCTATGTACTAGTAATAAATTATTGGAATTTGAAATTTTTATATACTATTTATAAGAGCATTAAAAGTTTAATTATTTAAGATTAGCTTCTAAGAATCTGTACAGGGTCCATAGGCATAAAAATTATACAATACTGATGAAATAAATGAAAAGATCTAATTAAATTAATATACCAACTCTGTAGCATGAAAGACAATATTGTTAAGAAATCAAATTTTTCCAAAATTGATCTGTGGATTCCAGTCATAGTAAAAATATCCCAATAAGATTTCAACACTGACACTAGATGTCCAAACCTAATTCCTACATTTATTAGGACATGAAAGGAAACTAAACTAGTTAAATGTTCTTGGGGGGGAGCAAAGTATATCATTTTTCTGACTAAATAGAGTGAAACTACATATCGATATTAGAAAGATAGTAAAAATTATATGAATAGACAGACACTGAATAGCACATTTATAAATCAATGATGGGTCAAAGAGGAGATCCCTGGAAAATAAAAATGGTACACCAGTTTTCTAAAAATGAAAACAGAACATAACAAAATTAGTGGAATACAGAGAAAGAAGAAACATGCATATCAGAATGTTCACATTAGGAAAGTTTTCAGTCACTTGCTGGGGTTTATTTTTGGCACTTTCAGGGCAATAGAACTAATACCTAGTGCTACCAGAAGAGAAAATACACTTTAGAGAAAGCAAGCAAAAGGAAGGAAATGGTAACTGCAACAACAGAATTAATAAAACTGAAACAGAAAAAAAATAGAAAAGTCAATTGTAATAGAGAATTGTTTCTACACAGAGATCAATAAAATTGTCAAACTCCTCACACAACTGACAAAAACATTTAAAAAATGCTCAAAATCAAGAATAAAATGGGACACATCATGAAATATGCTGAATACACAAAAAATGATAGAACATTGAAAACAATTTTACACACACAAAATGGTTAATTTAGATAAATATACCAGGAGTCATTCGATATGATGGAAAAAATGTAAATACCAAGTAAGATTATTAGATAAATCCAATTCATAATTTTAAAACACATGTAAAAGAAGTCATCATACCTAGACATTTTCACTGGAAAATTCTAGTAAAGATTTAAAGAATTAACACTGATTCTTCACAGTCTCTTTGGGAGAATCTAGGAGGTGAAGCACATTTGTGTTCAATTTATGAAACTAGTTTTACCCCAGAAACCCAAACAAGACAAGAACATTGCAAGAAAAATGGAACTAGCAACAATACTACCTAGGAACAGCAAGGTAATTCCTTAACATGGTAACAGCAAAGAAAAATACAGAACTTGGCATTATGCCTAAAGCATTATCAAGTGCACGACCATGGACAAGCTATGCTAACATATCAAAGCTTTGATTTTCATATTTGTAAAATGATGGTGAGATTATCTCCTGTCACACAATGATACGGTAAAGTTGAAAGCTTATAGGAGGGGTTGACCTATTTGAAATGTTCAATCAATTGTAGGTCAGCCAGATGCTACATCTGCTGTGTCCAAGTCTAAAGAGTTGTCTTACTTTCCATCATGTGTTGGAGTGATGTGTACATACATTTTTAAGAACATGACTATGGTGTAGAGCAACATCACCAAATTGCAATTAAAATGGAATGAGGCCTTGATTCCATTTGCTGGCAGAACCTCATGGGCAGGCCATTCCCACTTGCTGCTTCCCTTTTGACACTTCTAGAATCTGATAATTTCCAAGTACTCTTTCTTATCTTTCAAAGTAAAACATCATATTTGTACACATTCAGGTTCTAATTCAGCTCCCAGTTCTCCATGGCTTCAGACTAACTTAATTATTGTAAATTATCTCCCTGAGGAGCTGTGAGAGAGCAACAATGATTAAACTAAAGATAGGCCGCATGAGCTGTGTTTAATTAAATATTGTTGATAAAGTTACAGTGTCAGTAGCATTACAAAGTGATGCTTTACTTTCTGTATATTTTTCAGAAAATCAAGGCAACATATATTGTAGCAGAAAAAGTCATAAATAGGTTAAAAATTCAAAGAAGTCCACACAAATATATCCAGTGGATTGTTGGTAGAGTACAAAATGAGGTCAACATATAATGAAATCTCCTACCTCATACAGAAATAAATTCAAAATGAACCGTGAGTTTAAAAATAAAACATAAAACTATATAATAGCTAGAATAATAAGAAAGGGATGGAGAAATTGCTCAGTAGTTAAGAGTATGCATTGCTCCTCCAGAGGACCAGAGTTTGATTCCCAGCAACCATGTCAGGTAGCTCACAACTACCTGTAACTCCAGATCCTGGGGGATTCAACACCTCTAGCCTCTGTAAATACCTGAACCCATGCACATACCTACACATAATTTAATTTTTTTTATTTTTAAAAAGAATAATATAAGAGAACCTTTGAGATTTTGGAATAGGCAAATTTTTAGCGTCGACACCAGAATTTTGACATTTAAAATAATAATAATAATAATAAATTGACCCTGATCAAAGTTAAATTTTTTTCTTTATTTTTCTATCCAACTTTCAAGGATGATCTAATACCAATCTTTAATTTGTTACACAAAATCAAAGAGTAGGAATATTACTTAATTTATTCTATAAAGTCAGTATTATACTGTTACCAAAATCAGGTAAACACATAACAACAAAAAGAAAACTACAGACCATTTTCTCTGATGAACATAGTTTCAAAACTCCTGAATAAAATATTTACAAACTAAATTCATGAACACACCAAGAAGGTCATATATCATTACCAAATGGGCTTCATCATGGAGAGGCAAGGATGGGAAACAAAAGAAAGGCAATAAATGTAATATATCATATGATCATCTTAGGACAGAAATCACATAATCATCTTAACTGATGCTGAAATAGTATTTAACAAAATTCAACATGCCTTTATTATAAAAGTCCTGGCAATGTTAGGAATTGATGAAGCATACTTCAAAATAATGAATAGATGAAGCATACATCAAAAAAATAAAACAAACCTGGTGGTATATAGCCAACATTATGCTAAAATTGGGAAGGAGACTAGGATGATCACTCTCACAGAAAAGACAACAGAGAAATAAAGGAGATAAAAAACAGGAAAAGAAGTCAAATTGTATTTATTTGCAGATCACATGAGTATATATTTAAAAGGTTCTGTAAAATCTACTAGAAAACTTCAATCTAATACAGCAAAGTTGTAGTATATAAAATCAGTATAACCTTAGAAACAATGAACTCTCAGGGAAAGAAATTAGGAAAAATATCGCAATCATTATAGTCCCAATATAATAATAATAATAATAATAATAATAATAATAATAATAATAACTATACCTAATCAAATAAGTGAACAACCTCTACAATGAAAACTTTAAAGCATTTAAAAAAAAATCAAACAAGACACTAGAGTTGCCATACTCCTATATTGGCAAAATTAATATCATGAAAAAGTAATCTACAGATTAAATGTTATATTCCCAAAACAAATCTGCATATTGAATACAATAACTATTAAAATTCACAGACACAGGAAAAATAATCCAAAAATCATATGGAACTACAAAAGAGCAAAAATATTCATAGTGATTCTAACAAGTAAGAATGCAGTTGTGGGTACAATACCTGACCTCAAACTATACTACAGAGCTCTAGTGAGAAAGATAGTCTAGTACTCGCATAAGGAATAGACAGACCAATGTAACAGAATAGAGCACTCAGAAATAAACTGACAAGGCTGTGGCTACATCATTATTTTTAAAGATTTTTAATTTTATGTGTAGGAATGTTTTTGCCTGTGTGTGTGTGCATGTATCTCTGTGTGTGTGTGTGTGTGTGTGTGTGTGTGTGTGTGTGTGTATGTGCATGCATGTGTGCTCTAGACCTAGTATCCATGGTGGGAGAAGAGGGCATTGGATCCCCTGGAACTGTTGTTACAGGCAGTTGTGAGCCTCCCTATGGGAACTGGAAACCAAAACAGACTTATCTGTAAGATCAGGAAGTGCTCTTAACTGCTGAGACATCTCTCCAGTCAACCACCTACTTTTTGACAAAGGTGGCAAAAACATAAAATAGGAGAAAAAAGCCTATTCAACAAACAGTACTGATAAAACTGGGTATCTATCAGCAGAAGAATGAAATTAGATCCATATTTTTTGCCCAGAACAAAAATCAACAAACTGGATTGAAGTCTTAATTGAAAACCTGATTGCTGAAACTGTTAGTTGAAAACATAAGACATGCATTTCAAGACACAGGTTTCAGCAAGAACCTTCTGAATAGAACTCTTTACAGCACAGGAACCAGCCCCAAGAATCAACAGATGAGACTGCATGAAATTAAATGCTTCTACACAGGTGTCCTACTTTGTTCTCTTTTGCTGTAATGAAACACCATGACAAAAAGTTGGGGAGGAGAGTTTCTTTGGCTTACATGTCTGGATCACGGTCCATCATTGCAGCAGAAGCCAAGGCAGGAACCATGAAGCAGAGCTTCTTATTTGCTGGTTTTCAACGGCTTGCTCAGCTTATTTTCTTATACAACCCAGGATCACCTGTCTGGGGTGGCACCACCTATAGTGGGATGGGCCCTCCCACATCAAGCAAAAATTAAGAAAATGCTACCCAGATGTGTCTATGGGCCAATCTGATGGAGGCATTTCCATAATTGAGGTTTCCTCCTCCCAGGTGACTTGGAGTAGTGTCAAATTGACAAAATCTAACAGAGAAACAGGAAAAGAAACTCTCAACAGAACATGAAGTACATGAAATGGGAAAACATCCTTACCAACTGTACTTCAGACAGAATTTACAAAGAATGGCAAAAATTAAACACCAAAACTCATCTGCCAATCAACAAACTGATGAAATGAACAGACCTCAGAAGAATAAACACAAATGGCCAATAACTAATTTTTAAAAGTTTTCAACATATTTATTCATTGAGAAAATGCAAATTAAAATGAACTTGAGATACCATCTCACTCCAGAATAGCTATCATCAAGAATATTGACAACAAATGTTGGAGAGGATGTGGGAAAAGAGGATCTCTTATTTACTGATGATGGGAGCCCTAATTAAAACAACCGTTATGAAAATAAGTTTGGACAGTCCTTAAAAGAATAACAATAGAAAGACCATATGACCCAGATGTTCCATTTCTGTGCATATCCCCAAAGGACTCCATACCCTACCACAGAGACACTTGCAAATAAATGTGTATTGCTGTAATAATCACAATTACTAGGGAATGAGATTAGTCTAGGTGTCCATCAACAGATGAACAGATGGTACATACACAAAATGGAATATTATTCAACTGTAAATAAAAATGAAACTTGTAGGAAAATTGATGAACCTGGAAAATGTATTAACAAACATAACTCAAACTGAGAATGAAAGTTTCACCTGCATATGTGATCCTAGCCTATGAGTACATGTATCTATGTAAATAGTACAAGTGAAAGTAGAGTCTAAAGTGTAGAAAGGAAGCCAAGAAGGGGTAAAATTAGGTGATGAGGAAGAAGAGAATGCAGGAAAAATAACACATGAGACATAAAAGTGGATAATTTTTATTCTAGTTTCAAATCTCATCATGTTTTTTTTTTTACCTCCTGGTGGATCTATGAATTCAACTTTCTGGATATTAAAGTAGCAAGAACCTTTTTTTTCAGCCAAAAGAATCTAACAAGTGTAATTCCTTTGAGGCCATGATTGTGAAAGTTGGCCTTTCTTTTTAGTTCAATTGGCCACTAGTGCAAAGAGACCTAAACACAGCTAGTCACTGAAAACATTTGTCACATAAGCCACTTAAGAAAAGTGATTGAAAAAAATGTTTTGGGGGGAGGGATGTTGTAACCTAAAACTTTTCTCTTCATTCTTCTGTTTAAAAATAAGTATGTCAAGTCATTCTGTCATGCTGCTATTTAAAATGTAAACTATACTGCTATACATGAAATAAAGTATGGTTTTCATTAAATTTTAAAAAACAAAACCTGTATGAAAGGGATTGAAAGACAAGCTATGGACTGATGGGAAATGTTCTTGTATCACATACCTAACACAGAACTTGTAGTTTATATATTGAAGCAGCTCTCAAAACATTACACTAAATAATAATCTGCCAAAAAATGGAAAATCGTAAAGACTATACACAGATGGCAAAGAAAAGCACATGAAAAGATACAGAGCAGCATTAGCCATAAAGAGGAAATGCTAACTGTAAGGAACATGTAAGGCCTAGGGTGAACAACCCCGGTCAGGAGTGATAAGCAACAGAGTGATGTAAGTCAACCACAAATGGAGCAGTGATAAGCTATAAGCTGTGTGTGGAAGTAGGGATGAGACTAGAAACCTAGCCAGAAAAGAACATAAAAGATGAAGCCTCAGACCTGACCAACAGAGCTCGTCAGGCCCTCGCGCGAGACGACTCTCCTCTGCCAGAGACGTGAGATCCTGTCCCCAGTGCAGACGTGGCTGACCTGAGGAAGGCTGACCCAAAATCCAGAGGGACAGACGTGGCGAGTCCAGACCTGTACACCTGGAGAGGTGCTCCCGCTTCCATTTGGAAAACGGGATGAATATTGCTTGTAATCTTACTGTGTGAATAAATGAGTGTTATACCAAGTCTGAATTAAGAGTGATTATTCCTCCCCCGTAACCGGGGTATGTGCTCGCTACACTAACCTCAATGCATACCTATTTACAATGTCTGTGGGGAGCCGCGTACAGCCGCGCCTTAAAGATGGCGCTGGTTTCCGCCTTCCGCCTTCCCGATGGCGAGCGCTCCCTGTGGTAAACAACTCCATATAAGGCTATAGTGGAATTTGTGGCTTGCTTATGCATGCTTGAGCCTATGGGCAATGCCCACGTGGCGACCTGGGGTTGGCTGCCCAGAGCCTATTTAAGGCCGGGAGAGGCTTTCCCCGGGGGTCAGAAGATTGTTCAAGGTTCCTGAATAAACTGCAGAAAGAAGAGCTCGGTGTCGTGTCTTCCTTGCTGGTTGAGGCGGTCGCGACAAATGTCTAAAATAAAATAAAAGATTGGCAACCTAACTGCTGGTGAGAATGCAGAGAAACTGTTTTCCGGAAATGGCTGAACATTTTCAGGGATGCCACTAGCTGTTTCTTACAAAACTAAAGCTGCATCCTGCTCATTTGCCCTGGAGACGTGAATGTTTATGTTCATACAAAGCCTTACCCAGGTATGTTTATAAAAGCTTTTGTGGTAGTATTGTGTTCCCCAAAATATTGTGCACCCTAATAAACTTATCTGGGGTCAGAGAACAGAACAGCCACTAGCTACAGAGGCTAGAAAATGGTGGCACTCACGCCTTTAATCCTAGCATTCCAGAGGCAGAGATCCCTCTGGATTTCTGTGAGTTCAAGGCCACATTGGAAACAGCCAGGCATGGTGACACATGCCTTTAATCCCAAGAAGTGAGCCTTTAATCCCAGAGAGTGATGGTAGAAGGCAGAAAGATATATAAGGCGTGAAGACCAGAAACTAGAAGCATTTGGCTGGTTAAGCTTTTAGGCTTTTGAGCAGCACAGTTCAGCTGAGATTCATTCTGGATGAGGACTCAGAGGCTTCCAGTCTGAGGAAACAGGATCAGTGAGGAACTGGTGAGGTAAGGCAGCTCTGGCTTGCTCTGCTTCTCTATCTTCCAGCATTCACCCCAATAACTGGCCTCAGGTTTGATTTTATTAATAAGACCTTCTAAGATTCCTGCAACAAGCTTTATTTATAATAACCCTAAACTGGAAACAAGCCAGATTCCCTTCAGTGGGTGATTGGCTAAACAAACTGGAGTACAACCACATCATTGTTTGTACTCACCAATAACAAGGAATGAACCAATAACACAGGAAACAGCCTGCAGGGCTCTGCAAAGAATTATGCTGAGGACAATGTCAACCCTGAAAAGTCACATGTTGCATGCTTCAACATATGAAATGACATCACAGGGTGGTGAACAGATGAGTAGTTTCCAGAGTTTGGAAAGGGACCAGAGAGTGGATACTGGTGGGAGATGGTTGTGGTTACAAAGAACAAGCCTTGTGGTGGTGGAAGAAGTCTTTCTTGCCTTCATTGTGGACGTGGCTATGTACTTAGGAGATAAAACTACATTCCCCCCTCATATCTCTCTCTCTCTCTCTCTCTCTCTCTCTCTCTCTCTCTCTCTCTCT
>CABHPR010145805.1:27878-40196 GCA_902168415.1 Peromyscus melanophrys | reverse complement strand
TTTTTTTTTTTTTTTAAAGATTTATTTATTTATTATGTATACAGTGTTCTGCCTGCACACTAGAAGAGGGCATCAGATCTCACCATAGAAGGTTGTGAGCATATGGTTGCTGGAAATTGAACTCAGGACCTCTGGAAGAGCAGCCAGACCTCTGAGCCGTCTCTCCAGCCCCCTCTGTAGCTTTGCACCTTTGTTGGATCTCCAGTTACTTCAACGTCATGATTAGCCAGTTGCCTGTTATACTTGATTCTTCAGATGATCACCAATTCTCTAAAGCTACAAGATAATTTTTTAATATTTAGCCTAATATAGTCTTTGGAAAAGTGGAAGTTTATTGTCCTAGACTAGTCAGTGGCTTAGGAAGGCACCTGTAAACTTTAGGTGACCGTGAGTCTGTGACAGCCTTTGTAAGGGACTGTGCTGCTGTATCTTTTAAGCACATAGGAACATTAAGGCTGATTGTACAGGACAAATGTTTAAAGGGAAATAGGGCCCTAGGAGGCTTAAGAGGTTCTTGGCATTGTGGTGAGAGCAAAACATTTAGAAAATGCCCACAGAGTGTGCACGCCACATGTTTAAGCCCAATGTTAGCCACAATCCCTTGTCTTAACTTGGGCACTCCAAATCTATAGGATCCTGTTTCTGACTATGTAGCCTAATGTAGTAACTACAGGTCATTCAGTGTGCTGTGAACTATTACTCAAATATTCAGGTTCTAAATGAGAAAAGAATTCTAGGTAGAAAAATAGGCTGTCATTGTGCAAGGTTTAATGAAGATGTAAACCCCCAAATGGAGATGAAGTTTCAGAAGAAAGAAACCTGTTACTGTCTCTAATGTTTAATTAAGAAGTCATCTAGAAAAGAGAGCCATTAGATAGCTAAGTCAGACTTTTGAGTAAACTTAACTTTTCTCTTATTGTTCATACATGAAATACTAATCTTAAAATCCTTTACATTTGTATTCTAGTATTTAGTTAGTGACTGTACTGAAAATTTAGGTTCATATGTAAAATACTGTTGGAGCAGATTTAGAGTTTGGGGTTATTTCTTCCTCTGTAGTGATCCACATTTATCAAAGATTCCTGTGTTTTTAAGTTTCAGTAATGAATGGACGCCAGCAGTGCTCTTCCTGTCTTGTGTGCTCTAGTTACCTAGCACAGCCACCCACTTAGTGCTCTGGACGTCATTAGTCGGAACGATGCCAGCAGCCTCATGTCCGTGTAATTATGGGGTAGAGGAAATGAAAAAAGACATTTTCACTTAGGACCACATTTACAGAGTAATACTATCATGGATTGAAATCATGGAGCATATGAGCCTTTACTTTGTGACTTAATGGCCAGTGACCTGATTGATCTTTCTTTGTGAAGAGAGTATTGTTTTGTGTTCTGGAATGTTCCTCTGGGTAGGAAAAAGGGGAGGAGGTGTTGTGTACTTAAGAGAACAGCTGGTCATATCCATCCCTAGTTGGTTTGCAAAGTTCATACACACAGGGTGTTGTGTTCTAAATTTCATAAAATTCGTATAATGAACTTAGATAACTTAAATTCTCTTATTTTCTTTTAATATGTCTGTGTGGACTTGTATATCTATTTTAGTTATATGGACCTGATCAAGATATTAAGTAGTTTTATGTTGTGACTTTTATTTCATGTCTTATTTAGTACTTACTTGGTTCTAAGTGTTTTGTATACATTATCCCATTTTATGTCTTAAAATGCTAAAAGAGCTATAATACTGTTCTGTTTTGCACAAGGAAAAACAACACAGTTCACAGTAAGGACACAACAAATGGCCAGGAAAAAGTAGGCTAAGAGATTCAAGTCAAGGTCTGTGATGTCAGCTCCGTCTTAACTTCCAGGCTAGGTTAACGCAGACATGTCTTGATATGAATGAAACTTATAAAAACCCCCCAATTTTTTATTTTATTATTTTAGGAACTGAAGGATGTGGGCCATCGTGATCAGATGGCTGCAGCTAGAGGAATCCTGCAGAAAAATGTTCCAATCCTCTATACTGCATCCCAGGCATGCCTACAGCACCCTGATGTTGCAGCCTATAAAGCCAACCGGGACTTGATATACAAGCAGCTACAACAAGCTGTCACAGGCATTTCTAATGCAGCCCAGGCTACTGCGTCGGATGATGCCTCCCAACACCAGGGTGGCGGCGGCGGAGAGCTTGCGTATGCTCTCAACAACTTTGATGTAAGTTATATTTGAGAGGAAACTTTGGGCTCTTCACCAGCTGCCAAAAGATAACTGGTTCCTGGGGAAATAGAATCAAGGCTTGTGATGAAAGCCCATTTTTCAATTAAATTTGTAATCTAAGTAGAAAAAAATTATTATGAGTCATAAGTGTACTTTATTGTAACTTGGCTTAAAGCGTTTTTCTTTTTTCTCTCCTTTTTCCAACGTGGTTAAACTTCTGCATTCTTTTATGCAACTCATGTTTCCTTGTGTGGTTGCTTTTCCTTTTCATGTGGTCCTTATTGAGACTATGAGTCTGGTTCACTCCAACCAGGGTTTTGACCAGCTGGCAAATGGACCTATGATAGATACAGAAGCAAACAAAGTGTGTGGAGGCTTCGTCTCTGGGGAACTCATGGTCTAGTGAGAGGTGTAGATAAATTATGCTGCTGCCATCTTAATTTTACCTGACTCTATAAATAGATTGTTGTTCTCTGTGATTTGCTTTGAGCCATGAACACAAAAATTTAACCACATTGAAACAGATTTGAAATTCAATTTTTTATCATAATGCTTTTATAGATGATGCCCTAGATCTCTCCTGTGTATATGATGCGTACCTATTATCCTTGGTTCTCACATTAATGTATTGTGCTTTGTTTTTAATTCTAACCCAGAGTGAGTCATGACCTCCAGTAGGTGGCAGTAGTTTAAGGTTGTTTTTTTTCTCTTTTTTTTGAAATTGGGTCTGGCTATGTAGCCCAGGCTGGCCTCCATTCCACCACCCTGCCTCAGCCTCCCCATGTGCCACCATGACTACCTTTGTTTTAAACCAGTTGTCAGAAAAAACAGGTATAGCTATCATCTTCCATAATTGAAATGTTTTGAAGTGTAGCATCAATGTGATAGAATGTATTTTGTTTTCAACAGCTTTTTTTAAATTTAATTTTTTTAATTAATTAATTAATTTATTTATTTTGGCTTTTGTGTCTTCTCTGTATTTGAGCATGGGTAATTGGTTCTTGCTGATATGCAGTGATTTAGGCCTTTTCATAAAGCATGAGTAGTGTTATGCCTAAAGACGATGGTATTGGAATAGAGTTTTTACCTAGAGTTTTATTTTTTTGTATTGCAGAAAATTAAACTCAAGGTCTCATCCATTCACGCTAGGCAAATTCCCACTGAATTTAGCATCTAGTTCTTCTCTCACAGAATTAAACATGAAATGACCTTTACAGTTGTTAGGATACATCTTGTAACATACTCTTACCATTGTTTTCTTCTGCTTCAGATTTGGTAACATCAGGTATTTGTCTTTTCAAGGTACTAAGGACTGTGTTTGCACTAAATTGAATAGTAGATTAGAAAACCCCATTTTTTTTTTAGGGTGACAATTTCTTCCTTTGTAAGATGAGGGGCTATACTAAATAATCTCTACATTATAGTTCTGTGACAGTGTCACAGTCTGTGACCAGTTCTTCAGTGTTGTGGTCCAGAAGGTGTTCTGTCGTTTCCTCCCCAGGACTTGACAGTGCTGGAGGTTAAATGCAGGACCTTGCACATGCTTCGGCCAGTGCTCCACTGCTGAGCTACTTCTCCAGCCCTGTCTTCAACCTTGATCAGAGAAGTCCTCTAATAACCAAACCCAGCAAGAAAAACAGTCAGCTAAGATGTAGTCTAATAATTAACTGGAGGTGTTGCATGATCACTTTCAAAACTGAAGGTTCTTTGGAAGGAAAGAGAGAAATGTTTACTCTCTGAAAAATACCAAGCTTTTGGCAGGAAAAAAATTGGCATTTAAGTTGAAATTATTAAGGATATACTCTATGAAGAAAAGAAAAAATTAAAACCAAAATATTTGTGTAGACATTTATTGATGTGAAGGTCAGTTGTATTTAATGGGCGTGTGAATAATTGATCATAAGTTCATTATAAATGCATTTCTTCAGGAGCAAAAGTCAGTATTTTAATTGTTTAAAATTTTTTATGCTCAAGCAGTTCTGTCTTAATAGCAGTTACAGACTGCACATAAAAAGAGTTCTTATTTTCCTTATAATCATCATTTGGTAATTTTAATAACCAATACTATGCAGGCTGACCTTTAGATGTTTCAGGAAAATAGTATGAACATGATACATTGTGTTTGTATTTGTGATATCATACTTTATTCAGGCCCTGTTTGGTTAATAGTGCCCTCTTTGAGAAGTGATTGCTGATATGGGTTGGCAACTTACATGGGATGGCCTTTGTTATGAAGAAAGATTTTTAGGTGTTGGGATTACATCTTGATATTCCTGATCAATACTTTCCTTGCCTTTTGAATAATTGAGGGAACAGAAATGAGTATTAATATCAGTAACACTTTCTCTGTAGAAACAAATCATTGTGGATCCCTTGAGCTTCAGCGAGGAGCGCTTTAGGCCTTCACTGGAGGAGCGTCTGGAAAGCATTATTAGTGGAGCTGCCCTGATGGCTGACTCATCTTGCACGCGTGATGACCGGCGTGAGCGCATTGTGGCAGAGTGTAACGCTGTCCGCCAGGCTCTACAGGACCTGCTCTCAGAGTACATGGGCAACGTGAGTGTCAGAACTTCTCTTTGAACTAAGATGTCTGAGGAATGTTTTATGACTGTTGGTGGCCCCTCAAAACACGTTCATTCATTCATTCACCTTGAATGGTGCTTTATCTACACGTGGGGCTGGAGAAATGGCTCAGTCTTTAAAGTCTTGCTGTACAAGGGTGATGACTTGAATTCAGGTCCTTAGCACCTATGTAAAAAACTAGGTGTGGTGGTGCTTGCCTATAATCCCAGATCTGGGAGGCAGAGGCAGGTGGATATCTGGGTCTTATTAGCCAGCCAGTCTAGCCAAATCTGTGAGCTCCCAGCTTAGGAAGAAACCTGTGTAAAAAAGATAACCTGGAAGGCAACTGAGGAAGACACCAGAGGCTTCCACACACATGTGCACATCTATGCACCTGTACATCAGAAAGAAAGCAATATTATAAAATTTGATGTTTGACTTTTTTAACTGTAGAAATACCATAGCTGTTGATTTTCTATCTTTATATGCCTTTCCTTCTCCTTCCCTTATACTTCTGCCGCTCCAATTATTTAGTTCCAGCTTAAGATTACTGTTATTTAGACTGAATACCCAGTATTTTGCTGTTCTAAGGAAGGAATAAATAAATAAAAGTATCTTAAAGGATTGCCTGTGCTCCTACTAAACGGACTGCCCCATGCTGACACTACTTTGCTTTGTATAAATAACAGTGGATCTGAGTCTTTGGCTGTGGTGTGCTGAGTATGAATGACCTCATCCTTGAGCACTTGATATAGTGAAGATATTGTTACTGTGTACAATAGAGAACTGTTTCATTAACTATTAATACATTTCAATATTTTTCAAAATAAAGTGTTTTAAAGGGAGAAGCGATGAAACAAATTAGTTATTCCTAGTGGTTTTCTTTTTTGTTTTACTTATTTAATGAACACTTTTACAAATAAAGCTATTGGTCAATGGTCTTTTCTCATATGTTCTTTGCTACACATTTTGTTTTGTTCACTTACATGTCTTTATAAATGAAAGGGTAACGGTGAGCCATGATGCTGTTCCTTGTGTGAAGATGAGTGCTTTTCAGTTGTACCTAATTTAACCATGTTGTGAAGTTGGTGAAGCGTAATATTTTAAGTTGTTGCCATGCTTTGATTGTAGGCAGTCTAAGAAAAATGAGATTAGAAGTTGAGTTAAATAGACAGTGGTTGATAGTCACAGTGGAAATACGGGGTGCATTAAGAACATGCTTGTCTGTGCTTGAACATAAAAATATGAAAAAGCATATAGGTTGAAGAGTATCTGATAATGTAGGAATCATGAACCAGAGTGTGTATGTGGATCTTCTGTTGTTTCGTATAGTGCTGAAGGTCTATAGTGTAGAAGTGTCTAGTGCATTTGTGATTAGGAAACCACTTTGAATATACTCCAGTAGAAGTACGATAATACAGAGCTTTCTAAATAGTCTACAAAATAGCCCTGAATTATGGGATTGCTCCGACTACCCAGTCACTCTGGTCATGAGTAATCTGATTTCTCCCTTGGCTGTCATGCAAGTCGTGTTCCTTTCTCTTTATGCAATGGATATAGGAAAAAGTCTGGACATTTATACTGAATATACACTCAGACTACAATGAAGCACTCTTGGGTGGGCACTAGGATAATACTTGATGTTTAGGCTAAAATTTAAGTATTGTAGTGGGAGTCATGAAAGAACTTTTCTTGAGATTCAGATTGGGAAATGATGTTTGGCTATTTCTTTTCCTCATCAGTTCATGTAACATGGAAAGGCTCAGTCTTGTCAAGAGTTAATAGAAAGCCCGGAGTGATGGCCTACACACTCTACAGGCAGTTGAATCTCTATGAGTTCCAGGCTAGCCAGTAATACATAGTGAGACCCTGTCTCAAAATTAATGGAATTAGTGTTGAAAAGAAGGCCCACTTAAGTGTTGTTGTTTGTTTTTGCTCTTTTGCGGGGGGGGGGGGGGGGGGGGGGGGGAGAGGAAGGGGGGAGAAGAAGTGGGGAGAAGAGGGGCACCCACCACTCAGCTCTAAAATAAATCACACATGGAGGCCTATTCTTACTTATAAATGCCTGGCCTTAGCTTGGCTTATTTCTAGCCAGCTTTTCTTAACTTAAAATTATTCTGACTATCTTTTGCCTGTGGGCTTTTCCTTTTCTATTCCAGTATACATTTCTTCGTTTCCTACTCCGTGGCTTGCTGTGTAGCTGGGTGGTTGGCCCCAGATGTCCTCCTCTTTCTCTGGCTGCTGCTTCTTTCCTCCCGGATTTCTCCTTCTATATATTCTCTCTGCCTGCCAGCCTCACCTACCCTTTCTCCTGCCTTGCTATTGGATGTTCAGATCTTTATTAGACCATCAAGTGTTTTAGACAGGCACAGTAACACAGCTTCACAGAGTTAAACAAATGCAATGTAAACAAAAGTAACACCTTAAAATAATAATCTACAACGGTTAAGAGTGGTTAAGAGTGTTTCCTACTCTTCCAGAGGACCCAAGTCCAGTTTCCAGTACTTATATTGGGCAGCTCACAACCACCTGTAACTCCAATCTGTTGCCTTCTTATAGTCTTTGAAGGCATTGCACTCAAATCCACAAATCCACATACAGATACACAAATATACACATAATTAAAAATAAAATAAAAGGTGAGGGTGAGGTGGTGGCACATGCCTTTAATCCTGGCACTTGGGAGGAAGAGGTAGGTGGATCTCCATAAGTTCCAAGCCAGCCAGAGCTACATAGTGAGACCTTGCCTCAATAAAATAAAATGAAATCTTTTTAAAAATAAGGAATAAATGTAGATAAGGAATTAATGTGGTGAAGATAAAAGAGAAAGGCAGTGGAGTACATTGGAAGAATGGAGAAATGGCCCAAAGAATATAAGCAACTGTACATAGGCTTTTGCTTATGAAGCACCTGGAAATATTTCAAACCCCTAAGAACAATCATAATTTTTTTTTTTTTTTTTTTTTTTGGTTTTTTGAGACAGGGTTTCTCTGTGTAGCTTTGCACCTTTCCTGGAGCTCACAGAGATCCACCTGGCTCTGCCTCCCAAGTGCTGGGATTAAAGGCGTGCGCCACCAACGCCCGGCGAACAATCATAATTTAACTGGCCAGTTTTATATTAACATATGTTATATACAGAGCAATGTCTTGAACATCATGTAAGAGGATGTATGAGACTCTTGATTCTTCCATTTTGAAACAGACTGGTTCTCTACAAGGAGATAATAAGAATGTCATTAATGGCACAGTAAACATTTTATAGGAATTGGGGCCTGGAGAAAAAGCTCATTGGTTAAGGGTGTGGGCTGCTCTTGTTGAGGACCCAGGTTTGATTCCCAGCACCCAGGTATGGCTGATAACCATCAGAACCCGCCATCAGAAACTCCAGTTTCAGATGATCTGAGGCCCTTGTCTGGCCTCTGAGGGTCTCTGGCATACACGTGACAAGCATGCAGGCAGACATCCATATAAATAAAAACAGTAAAAGAAAGAAAATGCTAAGTGCTTAATTAACACCAGCACTCTCCTAAGATAACGTCATAGGAATTGCAAGGAGGTTGAGAGTTGTGCCGTTCATGCATTATACAGTTAAAAGTACGTATGTTCTTGCAGAGGATGTAGGAGTTGTCCATCACCCCCTACCCCCCCCCCCCCCCCCCCATTTCTTTATTTTAAACTGGCTTGAATTTCTCCATTTCTCTCTTTGGCTTGCTGGGTCAGACAAAGCCAAGCCTGTGTCTTTAGTAGGACATTGTTGATTGTGTTATTGGAGTTTCCATGTTTCCCTCCATCTCTTGCTGAAGACAATTTTAAACTGTACTGTTACTTACTATCTCCTCAGTGCTTGCAGTTTTGCACCCAATTGTATACTGCCTTGAATTGTTACTTAATTGTGTTTCTTTTATTAATGTCATTTCTGAAAGTAGGTTTTAAACTTTTGGAAGCCTTCTGAACTATTAAAAAAAACTCTTATGGTCTGTATAATGCTAGAAGAAAGAACTACTCACTAAAAGGATGCTTAATGAATTCATGCTGACTTAGGAGAATGAGAAAAATGAACAATTTTGGATATTCATAGTGCTAAGAATTTGCATGTGTGGAAAAAGAAAAAAAAACACCTCAATCTTGCTCTTATAGACCTTGTGTGTGTGTGTGTGTGTGTGTGTGTGTGTGTGTGTGTGTGTGTGTGTGTGTGTGTCTTCTTGAATGTCTTGTTATACAGGTAACATTTTTCGGGGGAAAAAATTAAACCCAAGGACTCTGAAATAGGTAATTAGTAAAGGTAATGTCTTAGGTCAGAATGAGGTCAAACTTAAATTAGGTGACTACCAAATTCTCCTTTAAAGGCTCTAAGGGCAAGGAGGCCAGCGGCCTGTTTGCATCGTAGTTTGAGGGGATGAAAAGTTAAGTTGTCTTGTCTTTATAGTTCATTCACTGTATAGGCTGCAAATGATAGATGCTGATGTAAAAGTAATACAGCTGACTCTTAACATGGAAATGCCACAGATGCACGACAGTAGAAGGGTTTAGAGTAGATCCTTGTGGTTTTACAAATGCCTGCTCAGTTCCATTAAAGTCAAACCTGCTGATTGTGGGTCAGCTTATTTTGCTTCTCATCTATCAGCCTAAAGTTGCACTGGGTATGGAGGTTCTAGAGAAAAAAACCAGCTTTGGATGAGAGTCATAATCTCTGAGATTTCGGAATAAGTGCATGAAAACAATTAAGCCTGGTGTGGCTGTGCGTGCTTGAATCAGTCTCAGCACTCAGGAGACTGATGTGCAGGAGGACTGACTGGGTTTGAGGCCAGTCTAGGCTATATGGTAGTAAAACCCTGTCTCAAAGGAAAAAAAATTTTAAGCCTTAATACTTGGTTCTGTATATAAGCACAAAATACTTGCTTAAGTAGGATTTACAGTTTGCTGTCAGGTTAGTTTAACACAATGTTTAGGGCATAAAGGACACTCAGTTTTTGAAATGAAATCCATTTGATTTTATCTTCAGCAGTCCTACTCAACAGTGTATGGTCATATATAACTGGAGTGAGGGCTTGTAAAGTTGGTGAGAATAAGCTTTATTCTGTGGACATACATAGTTCTAGCTCTGTGCTTTTTCTTGTGTTAGCCATTTGTATAGCCAGAATACTTGAATTTTGACAGGTGATATATCTTTATCTATATCTGTCTGTCTGTCTGTCTATCTATCTAGAGCTATAATGTATGTATAAACTGAATACTAGGTTTCAAAGACAGTATGCAAAAAGAATGTAAAATAGTTCATTGATTAGTATCAAAATAAGTAAAATCTTGTTTATTTTGTACTTTATTAAAAATGAGCATTAGAAAATTTAAAGGTATATGTAGTGTATGTTTCTGATTTGCATATTATTTCTGTTGGATAATTCTAACTGAATAACCAATCAGCTAAGGTGGGTGATTGTCCAGAATGGTACAGTAGTCCATGTATAATAGCCATTATACCTTGTATTTCCTTATGCTTAGAACTTTAGTTTTAGGTTGCAGGTCTGTGTTAGGTCAAAGATGGTAAGGACATGTTTATTTGTATCTGTGTCTGCTTGCCTGCCTGCCTACCTGTCGGTCTGTCTGTCTTTCTCTCCTCTTCTTCCTTCTCTTTGTTTTAGTTAGGTTTACCTTATGTTGCCCAAGCTGGCCTTAAAATTTAGGCATTCTTCCTGCCTTGGCCTCCTAGAGTACCTGAATTACAGACGTGAGCTACCACTGTGCCCAGCTAAGACGATGTTTCTTAAGGATACATTAAAACAAACAAACAAAACCCCTCAAGATTTATTTACTTTATTGTACGAATGTTTTGTTTTCGTGTATATCTGTACCATGTGTGTGCCTTGTGCCCTCAGGTCAGATGAAGACTTAGGGATCCCCCTGAACTGGAGTTAAGAATGGTTGTGATCCACCATGTAGGGGCTGGGAATTGAACTTCTGTAAGAACAAGTGCTCTTGACTACTTGAGCCGTCTGTTCAGCCCCTTAAGGATACATTTATTTAATCTTTGTTTTTAAATATTTTTGTTTTATTTTATGTTTTATATTATGTCTGCATGTTGAGTCTGCATGTAATTCTTTGTACCACCTATGTCCCTGGTACCTGTGAGGGCAGGAAGAGGGCATCTGATCTCATGGAACTGGAGTTAATGGATGCTATTAGCCACCCTGTGAGTGCTAGGAATTGATCCCAGGTCCTCTGCGATAGCTACAAGTACTCTAAACTACTGAGCTCCAAACTCTCTAGACTTTATCTTTGTTTTTGTTCTAAAATGTGGTAATTGTAAGATCTCAAAAGCAGAACACAGTAACTGGCCATTTTGAATTGAACTGGACATACACTGAGGAGCCTTCATTATACTAATATATCAGGCAGAACATTTTAATTCGGTTTGCTACTAGTTTGGTGTGGAATGCATGACTATAATGCAGTTAATATTCACTTTGCATTACAGTAAGGGGAAGCACTTAGTTTGGATGTTAATCTCTTCTCAGTTTTGCAAATTCTTTCCTGGAATCACTCTCTGCCTGCTCCCCACTCCTACCCCGTGTGTGTGTGTGTGTGTGTGTGTGTGTGTGTGTGTGTGTGTGTGTGTTCCTAACTAAATACATAAGTATAACTCGCTCAGTCTGTATAATGTTACTTGTATGTATGTTTTCAGGGCTGACCATTTATTATGGGATAACCAATTGGTGTCTCTTTCCTGGGTGGTTTTCTCTAGCTCTCAGTTAGTTGCCTGTAGTTCTTTGTGTGGGTGAAGCCTTGTGGGCTTTTCCTATCTGGTTTAGCATGGTTTTGTTCAGCTCATGTTTAGGCAGTCATGTTGGTGAGACTTTATGGTGTAGCTTGCTTCTGACATTCCTAGGAGACACAATTCCACAGCAAACTTCCTATTCCTCTGGCTCTTACAATCTTTCTAACCCCTGTTCTGCAACGAATCTCTAGCCTTAGGTGTGGGAGTTGTATTATAGATGTATCCTTTGGGTCTGGCTCATGTTCTTTCTCATTCATTTTGGTCCAAGGTAGCTTTAGCTTTTGGCAAAGCTGTCATATATTTCTAATAATTTATTTAAAATCATGAGATTGTTTGAATATAACAAATTTGTGGTTTGGGGAGGCTACCTATTTATTTTATCCATAATGCCTTTATATGACAAGTATCTGAAACTAAAAGCTTGCTGGCTGTTGTGTTTCACACATCCTATTCTATAGCCTTCTATATTCTGATAACTTTCTATACTGATTTCTTTTGTTCATTCACCTAAAAATCTTGCTTTTGAATAGTGAGGTGTTTTAGAGGGCTTAAGGTAGTAGTACTCATTAAGATTAATGGTTTATTTTATTTTGTTAAGCAGAGCTTGATGTAGGAAATGATGACCTTGAACCTTGAACTTCTGATCCTCCTGCTTTTACCTTCCGAGTGTTCTTAAAGGATGATTGGGCTGAGATTAATGGTCTTGTCAGTGCTCAAGCCAGCCATGGTGTGTGTGTGTGTGTGTGTGTGTGTGTGTGTGTGTGTGTGTGTGTG
>CABHPR010145805.1:0-22365 GCA_902168415.1 Peromyscus melanophrys | reverse complement strand
AGCATGATAGCATGCATCCTTGTTGGCCCCAATAAGTCCCAATGAGCGATAGAAGGAGCCCGGTGCCTTCAGTTCTGGGTTGCTGCTGCTTAGGGCTGCACACCACTGGCATTTCCTCTTGTAGGACCAAGGACCCGAAGGTAGAACTGAAGATGGCAGAGCCTGTGCAGGTCCGTGTCTCTCTAGGTGGTTGTAAAGCTGTCAGGAGTGCTTACTCTTACCTGTGTCTCTAGATAAATTACGGTCCAGAGATAGCTCAGCCAGGGGAAGGCCTTGCCACCAAGCTGATGATCTGAATTAGGTCTCTGGAACCCACAGAATAGGATAAAACTAATTCTTGACATCTGCTTGCTGCACTATGGCATGCACTAAATAAATAAATGTAAAAACAGGAAAATTCTAATAAATTACATGAAAAAAATCCACTTTGCCTTGGTGTCTTAGGGTTTCTATTGCTGTGAAGAGCCACCATGACCATGGCAACTCTATAAAGGAACAACATTTAATTGGGGTGGCTTACAGTTTCAGAGGTTTAGTCCATTATCATCATGGTGTGACATGGTGGCGTGCAGGCAGACATGGTGCTGGAGAAGGAGCTGAGAACCCTACATCTTGACCCACAGGCAGCAGGTAGTAAACTGAACTAGGCACTTGAGTTTAGTAGACCTCAAAGCCTGTCCTCACAGTGATACAGTTCCTCCAGCAAGGCCACACCTACTTCAACAAAGCCACGCCTAATAGTGCCACTCCCTGTGAGTTTATGGGGGCCAATTATGTTCAAACTGTCACACTTGGTGAGATTGGTTGGTTTTGTTTATGGATAAGCACACTCTCACTTTGAAGCTTTGTTTTCAGAAATGTTTGAATGACATGTTTATAAATACATGTGTATATTATTGTAGGAATTGTCTGTGGAGAGACTTTGTTCTGATGCTCGATGGCTACATTGAGTATGAAAAGTTACCTAAACTTGCATGAGTCTCTGTTGCTGCCTCTGGGCATGACGACAGTGCCCATGCACATAACATGTTGTGAGGCTGGAGAGCTACACCAAGGGCATGGCCACTCCTTTATAACATTGCTCCAGTTACTGAAACTGATCACTTGCTTTATAACTGAATGGTTCAAACATCAAGTCCTCTTTTTGATTTTAAACTTAAGATTTCCAAAGGTTATGTAAAATAATTGCATTTAACATTCTCTTGGTCAAAGAGCTTATTCTCTTGATCCACTGCTTCGCTCTGCTTCCAGCTGTGGTCATGATGTGGACCCTGGTAGTAATGGCTGAAGACTATATTAATTTTTAGGAAGTATGTCCCCACTGACTGTTGCAGAACTTATTTTATTGCACCCCGTTATCTTGAGTGAAGTTGGTGGCCTCGTTCCCAGACTCATCTTATGTTCTTACTGTTAAAATGTATGTTTTGCTGGAGTCTGGCATACTCCATAGTTAATTCTGAGTTGTCGGTCATAAAGAAGCGAGACTGATCATCAGTGTTCAGTCTCTGAATTGAGTTTTGAATAGGCTTGCTTCTCTGTATAAAAATCTCTCCATTGTTCATTCCTGCTCCTTTTTATTTATTTGATAATTGAATTTGAAATGGACTTGCTATTTGAATACTATATATTA
The DNA here is from genome assembly GCA_902168415.1 of Peromyscus melanophrys. Classification (NCBI taxonomy): domain Eukaryota; kingdom Metazoa; phylum Chordata; class Mammalia; order Rodentia; family Cricetidae; genus Peromyscus; species Peromyscus melanophrys. The sequence continues at coordinate 20,735 of CABHPR010145805.1, read as the reverse complement.
CTTTTCTTACTCATTCTTATAGGTTATATTTGTATTTGTCCCAGTTTATTTAAGAAAAATCTAATGCTAGTAGGAAAGCTATTATGAACAAGCTTTTTTTCTGATTTCAAAAAAAAAAAACAACCCCATACTGTTTCAGGGACTCGATAGCTGATTGAGTAATTAGCCACATACGAGTTTAAACATGGTCTGTGTTACTAAAAGAGACGGTGGAACAGGCAGTACGAAGTCTGGAAGGTCGTTTTCCCTTTTATGTTATAATGAGTCTTTCTCTCTAAGGATTTTAAAAAGACCAGAGGAAGATTTTTTTTAAGAGAAAGTATTATATTTAAGGTGGACTGACTCTGAAGGTGAGGCTTGTGAGCTGACTGGTATCATCACTCTCTGCTTTTGAAGTATGAACGCTTGCTGTCAGATGCTATCTGTGCATTTACTCAGTGGTTACTTGCTTTGTTAATAATACCCAAAACTAAGAATAATGGTGCATATTTCATACTTTGATAAAGATTTCAGTTTTTAAGCTGAGATTTTTCTTGTTATCTTCTCCTCCCTCCATTTCTCTCTGAGACAAGGTCTCTATATATATCCCTGGCTGGGCTAGAACTCAGAGAGATACACCTGCCTTTGCTTCTGGGATTAAAGGAACATACACACACACACCATGTCATTTCATTATACTGGTAAAACATTTTTAATTAAAAAACTTAAATGACATTTATTTATTGTGTTACAGCTTTCTGTTTTCCCCTTCCATCAAACTTGGGCCACAAAAGGTGCTTGGTGGCAAGCACCTTTACTTACTGAACCATCTTATTGGCCCTGATAAAAAATATTAAAAAAAAAAAAACCTTTAAAATTGGCATTGTATTTATAAGCTCCAAAATGTGAAAAGTAAAAAGAATATATAAAAAGAAGTCCTTTCTTTCTCCCCCTTTTATAGCCACTTATACGTTTTCTATTTAGTTTCTTGTATCTTCCAAAATTATTTCATGTAGCTGTAGTAAACCACATGCACATACACACAAGTAATGTAAAGCTATTTTTTAAGAGGAAAATATATTTCCTTGAACTACTTAGGTCTTTCTGTTCCTGTGTTTATTAAGACATTTCATTGTGTAGTCAAGCTTGCCTGAACTTGCAGCTCTCCTCCCAAGTCCTCTGGAGTGCAGGAAACTGTATACATGCAGTGCCACACCCAGTTCCTAAAGATACTTGTATTTTTTAATGTCTTTTGGCCTTATAATGAGCCATTGATTGTCAAACAGGTGTTATAATTTGAAGAAATATGTTTTACTGTTCACTTCTTTTAGGGCACTGAATTTTACTCTACATTCCCCTCTTATCTAAAACCTGTTTCCCCCAAAGAAGCTAATTTCCATCTCTTTGCCTGTCTGCTTTTGTGTTGGATGTTTGGTCCCCATGCTTCACTTCTGTCCTCTCTGTGTGGCATCAGTTTAGTCTCTTAACACAGTGAGCTTTAAAGGTCACGTATGGGGTATAACCATTTTGTCTTGTTTCACATCTGAGTTTTCTGTCGTGTCGTATTGAGTGGCCTTACGCTTGGTGATCTATTATAGATTGTTCTATATAATGTTGATACTTCTTAACCAGTAATTAATAATCCATTTTAGTGTTATCTTTGTAGCTGTTAGGCACATTCTTTCAGATGCTTTTTTTGAGGTGTCAGATCTGTTGACACTTTACTAGTTTATTAGCCTTTCTCGTAAGTTGAAAGTTTTTATTCACTGTAACAACTTTGGAGGTTTTATCTCTTTACTGTTGTCTTTCTGAGTCTGCCCATCTGCTGTAGTCTCTAACTCCTGACCCTGGTTCTTGTACACAAATGCATAATTTGTTTTCTTAATTTTTGGTTGCTATTACATCGTCATTATAGCACAAACAGGACCCCATTCCTGTCTCATAAGTCCTGCTTTGTGAGTGGTGGCAGTGTCTGCCTCCTAATATTAGAATACAGCTCTAACCACACTAAAAGAGTTTTTGTATTTGGTTTAGGGGATACTAAAAAAGTCAGGATAGAAATTGGATACTGTGCTCTAAGGAGAAAGAAGTGTGTATCAACAGAAGGTATTTTCTGCCATGTGCCAGCTGGTATCAGTATAAAAACATGCAGTACAAATCTCACCAGTGATATGTTCAGGAAGTGGAGATTTAGGATAATTTCACAAAACGTGTTCTGTTTTGAACATGGCATTGGTAACTAGAAGATAGGAGAACCTAACCTGCATTAACCCTTCCTTCTTTCTCTTTCTATTTATATTGTTGGGTAGCAAACGTAGGGCTTAATACATGCTAGCCAAAATGCTTGACTACTTCCTGAGCTACATCATAGTCTACCTTCTTCAGTCTCTATTTGGGGACCTTGTTCTATTCTGCTGGATGCTGCTATGCCTGATTTCTGACCACAACTCTTCTGGAATCCTTGACCTTACATTCTCTGGAATCAGTTCTGATATTCATGGCAGTTGATTCTACTTTGCCTGGGGCCATGATTACACGGTAGGGAAGAAAAGATAGTTTCTTTCTCTAAGCTGGAGAGATATTCAGTATATGACTATCCAATTAGCCTGGGGATCTTGATTAGTATTGTCATAGTTCTGGACCAAGTTTGGGGAGGGGGGCATCTATTAGGACTGCCACCAAAGCATTAAGTGCGTGAGTGAAGGGTATGGACTGTTTGAGTACTTGTAAAGGTGTCCCAGTGTACCCCGTGAGGTAAGCTTTGCATTTGAGACTACAGGGTAGCATTTGACCTTTTTGCTTCCAGGCTCAGTTGAGGGATGTAGTTTACTTCTTTCTTGAGCAATGTTCCACAATAGTGATTCTAGCTTCTTTTCCATATACATTCTCTTAATTAAGATGATATCATTGCTTATAATCTTGCATGTTATTATTTAACAGCACTTGATGGAAAACATTTGTTTGTTTTAAAGATTTGCTTATTTTACTTTATATGTGTGAGTGTTTTTCTTGCATGTGTGTATATGCACTATGTGTGTGCCTGGTATTCATGGAGGTCAGAAGAGGCAAACAGATTCCTTGATTGCCATCAGTTATGGGTAGTTGTAAACCACCATGTGGGTGCTAGGTTTCAGATCTGGGTCTTCTGCAACAATGACAAGTGTTTCTAACCTCTGAGCCAGCTCTCGCCCTCTTGAGAAGACTTTAAAGTCTTAGTCTTATTGCTGAGTATGGATTTATTTATGATTTATTAAAAATAGAGTATTTTAACCCACAGTGTGGGTTTACTGTAAATTATTAACTACTACTTTTTTTGATGAACATTTGCTTTTTTAATTGTTTTAAAAGATTGTGTGTACTGCAGTAGTGATTAAGCCTGAAAGATATACTCTTGTATTTGGTGCTTTTATTTTTACATGAAAGATTCCCAGTTTTATTTTTAGGGAGATATTTGAGTTGGGGAGGGAGGAGAAGAGAGGATTATTTTCCATAGGGGGCTAAACCTAGTGGCTGTTGTACCACCAGTGTAAGAAAATAATTTTCATGCTCTCCCTAATAGTAGGTGTTCATTGTTTTAATTTTGCCTGTGTGCCGTGTGGTTTTTCTCTTCTGTCAAGTACTTGTAGTTAGCTCCCATTTTACTAATAGTACATAGATCTTTTTTTTTAAGAAGTCATTGAATATTACAGCTATTAATCCAGTATCCGCCATTTATTTTATATTTTCTCACCTTTTTTGTTGGTAGATCTTAAACAGTCACATTAAACTTTTGTTATTTTCATGCATTTTTGCTTACTTTTTGTCTTCTGGTAATGGAGTTCCTGTTTGGGATGAAAGCATCTTTCTCAGATTACTTGGCTGCACACATTTGAGTCCTTCATAGTTAAAGCACAAGAAGGAAAGCCACATGGAAAGGGGTGTTGCGTGTGTGTGTGTGTGTGTGTGTGTGTGTGTGTGTGTGTGTGTGTGTGTGTGTGTGTTCTATTGTAGAGATTTAATATTATATAATCATGGAAGTAGATTAAAAGTTTATATGAGGCCTGTACTTTTATATGTCTTTATAAAAGAAAAAAAGGACTTTTAAGCTTGGTGTTTCTAGGAAAGAATTGTCACATTTAAATGAGTTTCATATAAATTGACATATTCCAAATATAGATTCCTCTGAAAAATGTCATGGTTGAATACAAGGTAGTAATTAATTGTCTCATTTTGAGTTAGATTTTTTTTTGGAAGTTCTTTTCACATAGACCATTTTAATTGTTTAGGATCAAAATTCTTTGACCTGGATGGCTGGAAGAAGCAGCCTAGTTATTTGTGAGTTGTTTTAATGATGTTTTTAGAATCTTTTCTTTCTTTGTGATAAGTCTTCCTTTCTAGCTCTTATTGGTACCACTTTTGCAGGATTTTATACATGTAAATAGTTTTTCATTTTTTAGTTTTGTGTGGGTACACTTGTGCACACACATGTATTCTGAGGCATCTCATTGACCTGACCTGTAAATAGTTTTACTATTTAATTTTTTTCTGTCTATATTGGCAGAATTTTTCTGCATATTATTTATGGTTATACAAGTGCTGGCTGGAAATAGTGAATGCGACTACACACATATACATATTAGGTGTATATTCAAGTGAATAGTTTTTGTCTAAGTATAAGAGTCAGTACTAGATTTCAGTGGAGATAGTGGGGAGGGGGTGTAAAAGTAAAACTAACAGGAAATGAGCTAAGCAGTGGGTTTCCCTTTGGCATTAATTGGGTTTTCGTCTTGATCAGTTTGCATCCCCTCTCCACTTCCTTAGATTTGCACATTTGTTTGTATGATCTTGTTTTTCTTTCCCCCTCCCCCTCCCTTCCTCTCCCAGCCTCTCAAGTTTGAGTGGAAAGTATAAATTCTTAAGAGTTCTCAAGCAAAGAAAGACAAAATGAAATGCTGAATGAGTGGGCTGTCAGGCATCACCAAAGAAGAACTGTTGTAGGGAGGAGAGGAGAGAACAGTTTGGTAGATGCCTCAGATTGCAGCTGACCAAAATACAGAGCTTATGTGGGCATCTGAAACTAGGATAAAGGATGGTGAGGGCATAATTGATTTGATCCATTAGGGCTTCCTGAGAGAGAAATGCCATTAGGTCTCCATCATTTTTCAGTTCTTTCTCTTTGGCTAATTTTTTTGTGATACATACTTTTCCTTATTCTCTGTAGGTACTGTTCACTAAAAAGGGAAATAAATGGCTTATATAATAATGTCATTTTGCATAAGAGTAATAAATACTCTGTGGCATATACTTTTCAGTGATATTCCCTTAGTATTGGGAATGTATTTTGTGTTGATACCGTAGCTTTGAGACTTAAGTATGCTCATTTGCAAGTACTGTCCATTTCAGAGAAAAACAAAGCAAACAAATGCAGAAGAAACATTGGGGTTTAGAATGTAAAGAGCAAAACTGGTTCACACAAAGCCCAATCTCATGACTGGTTTTTTAACCGAGATGTGTGAAATAGGCAGGGCAGGGATATCCAGCTCCTGTGTTTCCTATCTGCATATACCATTGTAGATGTAGGGAAATGCAATTAACCATTAGAATCCCTTGAATAGTAAATAAAAGAAAATCTAATACTGGACTAAACTAAACCACCTCCCTCCTAAATTGCTCTTTGGTGAATTATTTTGATTGGGAAGAAGAGGGTTTAGTTAGATCTTAGAGCAGTGGTTCTCAACCTGTGGGCCATGACCTATTTGTAGGTCAAATGACACTTTCACAGGGGTCACCTAAGGTCACTGGAAAAACACAGGTATTCACATTATGATTCATAGCAGTAGCAAAATTACAGTTATGAAATAGCAATGAAAATTTTTATGGTTGGGCTCACCACAACATGAGGAACTGTATTAAAGGGTTACAGCATTAGGAAGGTTGAGAACTGCTGTCTGAGAGTGCTGCATTACTCATGTCCTAAGTTCCTTGGCATTACCTAGTGTCCAGGTGAGGCAAGTCCTCAATAATCTCTCTTACCTAGTTCTGAATGCCTGGGGAAGCAACAAGAATTGATTTTCTGCTAGGTGGTCCTTATTTGGGTTGGTTAAATTTGAAGTAGAGTAGATTTTTACTGTATGGCCCTCTGATAATTTTTGTTTTGCCTAAGTAGAGAAATTAGAGTTGTGAGCTAGTCCTGATTTTAATAAAAATGTGGAAAGAAACTTATTTGAGTTGTTAAAGAGCCACTACACTTACAATGACTTCTGAATATATACTTTACAAAGAAAAAGAAAGCATTTGATAATGAAGATAATTAGAGACAACAGAGTTAAATTTCAGTAAGGAATAAAGTGATTTTAAATCCTGAAACTTGTGGCTATTATGAAGTGTAACATGTAAGATGTAATTTCCCAGTCTCAATTTCTGTTATTTAGTTGGGAGGTAGATAAAGGCTTCAGGCTTTTTAAAAAATTTATACAGGTGACCACATCACATAATTTTATTTTATGTGTATGGGTGTTTTGCCTGCATGTATGTCTGCACCACACGTTTGCAGTGTTCATGGAGGCCAGAAGAGGACGTTGGATTCCCCTGGAGTTACAGATGGTTGTGAGCTGCTGTGTGGGTGCTGGGAATTGAATCCCAGTCCTGGAAGAGCAGTCCCTGTTTTTAATCACTGAGCCATCTCTCCAGCCCCAGAATTTTTTTTTTTAACAAAACCAGTAGTTCACTGAGTTTTGTAAGAGTGAAGCTGTTAATGTCTTACATATTAAAATATGCCTTAAGCCTTATAACAAGGTTCTTTAGTAGAAATAGAGAAGGAACAAAATTAGTAGGTTATCATTACACTCTGCTGCTGCGCTCATATTTAGTATTTACATCACATTGGGGAGAGCTAGAAGCTATTGTTCTAAAAATTTGAAACTTTATTTTGGAAATACTATAAGAACACTTGGTTAAGATATAGAAACCTAGGCTGGGCAGCAGTGGTGCACACCTTTAATCCCAGCACTCAGGAGGCAGAACCAGGTGGATCTCTGTGAGTTCGAGGCCAGCCTGGTCTACAGAGCGAGATCCAGGACAGGCACCAAAACTACACAGAGAAACCCTGTCTGGGGATGGGGGGGGGGAGATATGGAAACTAGTAGATTTTACTATGAGAAAAGGACTAGACCTTTTCCCCCTGTCTCCAGAACATATTTTACAAAGTAGACGTTTGCCCTGTCTTTCCATGTGAGGCTATCCTTATGAGAACTGGAAAAGAAGGCTAGAAAAACAGAACTGTCTTAAGAGACCATGTTATGTGTCTTTTTCAGGAAACAGTTTTAGATTGGAACTGAATAATCAACACTGAGAGTTAATGTAGGGCTGAATGTGGTGGCTCATCCCTGTAATCCCACCACTTAGTAAGTGGATCAAATTGAAGGCCATCTTGAGCTACATGGTGAGTTCTCAAAAAAAAAAAAAAAAAAAAAAAGACAAATAGAGAGCTGGGCAGTGATGGCGCACGCCTTTAATCACAGCACTCCAGAGGCAGAGGCAGGTGGATCTCTGAGTTCAAGGCCAGCCTGGTCTACAGAGTGAGTTCCAGGACAGCCGGAGCTACACAGAGAAACCCTGTCTCGAAAAGCTAAAAACAAAAACAAGTAGAGACAGGGGAGATGGCTCAACTTTGTTAAGATCACCAGTTGTTCTTCCAGAGGACCGGAGTTTGATTCCCAGTGTCCACATGGTGGTTCACAACTGTCTGTGACTTTAGCTCCAGTGGATCCAATACCCTCTCTGGCCTCTTTGGGCATTTTATGCATGTGGTACACAGACATACTTGCAGGCTCATACATAGAAAGTTTAAGAAAAAGGTTAATAAAGAAAAAACAATAGGGATTGGAAAGATAGCTTTGGGGTGAAGAGCACTTGATGCTCTTGTAGAGGAAGGACCTTTTTTCAGTTCCCAGCACCCACATGGTGGCTCACAGCCATCTTGCCACTCCAGTTTCAGGGGATCTGATGCCCTCTGCTGGTTTCTACATGTATCAGGCACTCATATGGTATACATACATACATGCAGGCAAAATACTCATACATTAAAAAAAATCAGAATTTCTTTGTACATTTTTTTCTTTGTACATTTTGATAAATGATTTCTTACATATTTCCTCCCCCAGTGCCTCAATAGGCTGTTCATTTTTTAAAAAGTTCTTCCCTTATTTTATTATTTATCATATTCTCTTTGTTTGAATCTACACACAAACATACATATACATTTATACATACATATACACATGTTGTATTATTAGTATGGGTGTGTGCCTATATGGATAAAGTTTTGCCTGTGAACATATTTGGATGGAGGCCAGAGGGTTATATCCTGTGTCTGTGCTCAATTGTACTCCAGATTTATTTATTTATGGATTTTTTCTTTTATGTATGTGGAGTGTTTGCTTACATGTATATGTATATACTACATGCTTTCCTGGTCGCTATGGGTGTCAGATCTCCTGGAACTGGAGTAAGACAGTTGGGAGGCTGCCATGTGGGCACTGGGAACAAAACCTGGGTTGTCTGCCAGAGCACCAGGTGCTCTTCTTAACTGTTGAGCCATCTCTTCAGTCCCATCCAACTTTATTTTTTGATACAGCCTCTTAGTTGTATCTGAACTTCATTAGTTTGACTAAGCTGGCTGCTAGCCAGGGAGCTTCAGGGATGAGAGATCAACCTCCTCCCATATTTTTGGATTTATTCTCTTATATTAGTTGCTTGTTAAGTGTTTTATTTTTGGTTAGGTATAAATTCTTGAGGGGAAGTATCCTAGACCTCTGAATTTTATATATTAATTGTATAGTAGAGGTTGAAGAAGGATTCGTTGAATTAGTTGAAAATATTTAGTAATATTAGCATAACATAATAAAGGAACTCCATCTTCTTCTGTACCTACTGTGTGCCAGGAATTATAAGTAGCTATATATAGTCTGATCTCATTTTTAAAGTATGAATTTGGTACTATGAAAGCATAGTGGTTCAGTGACCAGTATAAGAACCACAGCTAGAAACTGGAAGTGCTGCATTCTGAACCAGGACAATCCCAGAATTTCTGTCCTTAACTATCATGCAACATTGTATGTCTTGTTGAGAGAAATAATGTGTTAGATTGCTAATATTGTAAATTACAAAAGTAATATTTTCTGCCATCAATACTTTCTTATGAAACACCCACATTTAGAGAGAAACTGAAAGAACTATACAGTGAACACCCATTTTCTTGGTTTTTGTTGTTGTTGTTGTTGTTGTTGTTAAAGTTTGGTACATTTACCTTATCACATACTTAACTACCTTGTATCCACTTTTTTTTTTTTTTTGCTGCATTTCAGAGTCATTTGACAACATACAACTTTAAACACTGTAGCTTAGGTCATTAGTGAAGTTTTGTTTTGTTTTTCTTTTTTCCTATGATACTGGCTTGGTTCATAGCTGATGGTGCCTTGTATTGGATCATCAATACTGACCCATTGGTGGATTCATGATTGGATGATTATTGGGAGGTGGTAGAAACTAGGAGATGGGCTAGTTGGAGGAAGTAGGTCAGGAGGAGTGCTCTGGAACACTAATTTGGTTGTGTCCGCCTCCCCAACAACTGGTCTCTGAGTTGAGCAGCCTTCTCTGCCACATGCTCTTGCTGGCCTTACCACAGGCCCAGAGCAGCGCGGCCGTCCGCGCATGGCTTGAAGTCCTTTAAACCTCTGTTATTTTCTTGGGCTTTGAAAACTAGGTGTGTAGCTAATGTTAGAATAGTTGCCCAGCATGCTTGAGACCCTAGGGTTGATTGTTAATACAGAAAGGGGTAGGGTGGGGAAGGGTCCTCATCTCCATCAACATAACTAAGGTAGGGAGATAGAATGAAATGTCAAGTTTGAAGTTAAAATTTTGGACTGGTCAACTTGGTGATTGCTTTATCGATTTAAATTTGTTCTTTCTTGGGAAATTAGTTATCACCTTATAGATTCTTAGTCAAGGAAATAGAATGTATATGTGTGGGGACCACATAGTTTAAGATGTGGCAAGGAAGAAATAAATTACTTACTCATTCTTGTAGACTTTTTGGGTTCCACCATGGCTGATCACAAAGCATGTAGCATGAACCACTAGGCTGCTTACCAAGAACTGACCTGAGGAACAGGGCTGTTGATTTTCTAAAACCTTCTGAGTGGTTCCAGCTGACAGTTCTTATTGTTTCTACATCAGACTCCATTTATTTAGACCTTTGCATGTAACTCTTTCCTTTTAGGAAACCATTTGATTCTCTCTCCTCTTCTCTCTTCTCTCTTCTCTCTCTCTCATTGATTGATTGATTGATTGATTGATTGATTGATTGGAGATAAGATCTTGCTCTGTTGCCCAGGCTGGCCTCTAACTTGTAATTCTTTTGTTTCAGCATTCAGAATGCTGGGTTTACCATTCACCTGGCTAAAGCCTGTTTCTTTACCAGATGAAAGTTGTTTTTGCCTGAGTCACTAGGAAGACCAAGTCCAAAACTATTTCATTGTTCTGTCAGTGCTGCCTAATCCTTAATTATGAATTATTTAAAAACACTCTAGGATGGGTTTAATCTTTGTAGACATGCATAATATTGTATTAATTTCTAGAGATTCTTGAAGTCTGTGAATCATATTCTGGACCTTTGAGGTTTAGAATCTTGGCTTTTTAATCATTTTACATCCGTCAGATTTAGCTATTCTGCACAGAAGAATGTATTCTACCTTTTTGATTCTATAGAATTAGGCTCTGTGTAATTATAGCTGCGTTGTTTTTTAAAGTTCTGGGCACCAACCACTTGGCCTTCATTTGACAGCCAAGACTGTGGGGAGGGAGAGGCAGCCCTCACACGTGCTAGGCAAGTGGTCTGTAACTGAGTTGTATCCTGAAGGGAAATAGTTTTGTTTTTCACAAGAAGTTTTTGGCCCCTAAAATAACAAAACATGTTAGTCGATATAAATGGCTATTAATTCTTATCTGATCATATTTTAGAAACAGCACTTGTAGCTTTGGTAACTCTACTTTAACTATAATTACCGGAGTCTAGGATAGAGGTGCGCTCCCCAGGCACAGTTGTGAATGACTGTACGGTGTGGTTTGTCCTTAACTACCACTCTTTCTGCACATCTTCCCTGTGCTTCTAGGTGAAGTCTGTTGAAATTTGAAAAAAGGCATTGAGAATTGTTTCTGGAGCTGTGGCTTTAAAATATGGTTCCCATGGAAGAGATGAGTCACTAGCTGTTGCCAGTTAATGTTGTTCACAGGTGCCCTTAATGCTGATTTCTAGCAGGGATTCCTTTGAGGCCTTGTTGCCAGACTGGGTGGAGGGCCCGGGGTTGGGAGGGGTGGAGGCATAATTTATGGGCTCTGCAGGTTAAGATTCTTCATTATACTTGCCTTGGAGATAGTGGAAGGGAGGCTAAAGATTTGTTTACAAATTTTTCTAAAACATCAGTTGGGGAAGAGGAAGGTCAAACTTGCATGGAGGAAAGCTGTTTAGAATAGTTAACACCTCACCTTTTCTTTCTCTGTAAAGATAATTTGTTGTGCATTTTGTGCAAGCAGATAATTGTACCTAGTTGGTCAGGCACATTTTTATAAAAGGAGTGTGGGATCACTTTAAAAACATTGGGAGAAATACCTTCTTTATATTTCAGTGGGGACCTAAGAGTCTGTGGTCATCCAGGCAATCTTAAAACAATTGTTAGCGAAGTCAGGTGTAACTACGTGGGGATTTGAGATTAAAATAAAGAGAATTGTATTAGTAAGCTCTATTTTTAGCTCCGTAAAGTATGGGAATTTGCTCCATCTGTAAGATGTAAAATCACCATTACTGATGCTAGCTGGTGTCAGTGGAATTATTCTTGATAGGAAAGTGTATGCTGGGCTCCCCCCTTCCCTCTGCAGTAGTTGCTGGGTTTCTGCCCTGAGAACTCTCAGAGCCTCTGCTCCCACGAATCACTGAGTGTTGGGGAGGAGTTGGCTTCTCTTTGTGTATGTGGAGGGGTAGTGTGGTCTACAAGGTGATGCTGGGATCTCTCCACTCAGATGGAGGCCAAGTTTCTGTTTGTGTGTACACACACAGAGGCAGAAGGGCCTGTGGGTTGTCCTTTTCTCACTCTGCCTTTTGGACTTCTTTGAGGCCAGGTTATTTTTGAATCCAGAGCTAAGGAGTTTTTGCTGGGCTGACAGCCTGTAAGCCCTGGCAATCCTATCTTCCCACTTCTAGTGCGGGGTTACAGGTGTGTAACATACTTGTAACACATGTGTAACATGCTTGGCTTGTTATGTGGTGCTGGGATCCAAACTCCAGCCCTTGTAGATGCACTGTAAATGGCATCTCTCCAGCCCCAGGTTGGGCAACTCTGTCAGCCTTGGGGCTGGGTGAGCAGGAGGTTCAAACAGTGTGAATCGTTCATGGCAGTTGGTACCTAGAAGGCAAGATAGTTTCTCTGTTAACACTGCCTAGGCATAGCAGTCTGTCTGAGGTTATTTAAGCCAAACAAAATCACCAGTAAACAATCTTCTTTTCCCATTCATACCTCCTGAGCTAGCATCTCGGGTAGAGGAGGCCAGACTGTGAGGCTAACATTCCTAGCATGGTTAGCACCTATGAACTGCAGGCAGGAGTGGTGTGCAAGGTGATCTGGGCATCTGTCCACTGAAGTAGAGGCCAAGTGTCAGTTCATTAACTCCACGTACCAGGGTGACCTTTTCAACTGTTTCAGGCTGTGGTAGTCTGTTGTCCAGGAGGATTCAGAGGAGCAACCAACCCCAGGGCTTATGAGCCCTACTTCCTATCCATTTGTTAAGGCTGTGATAACTAGATTTGAGTGGCAGCTTTTTAGTGTGGTTGGTTATATGTTATCCCCCACCCCACGCCCGCCCCCATTTCTTAGCCAGATTTTGCCTCTGAAAAAAGACAGGTAATGATTAGCTGCCCTTTCTTCAGCAGATCCTTTTGACACTGAGAAACAGCATGGTACAGAACAGTTGTTGATTTTATTTCTGTCTCAAATGCTGCCTATTCAGGTTTTCCCTGTCAGCACTTGCAGATTTCAGGGGGAAATTATAAACAAAGGAGACATTTGTTTTTTACAGTATGCACAATTTTAATAACAAAACTTTCCTGTACACTGTATTATGGTTTCCTCACCCCGATTCCTTGTATAATAGTGTTTCCCCTCCCCCATCCCCCATGGCTCTAAAAGATAATTGAACGAATGTGTTTGGACTGTACTTTGAGTTTTTAGTCCCATGTTCATAGATTCACCAAACATCCCATGTATCATACTGATTTTAAAAACTCAGGGAAGAAAGGATTAGTTGAAGGAGTTGGAGACGTTTCCAGATGTCTGCAGTAGTAGAATGAGAAAGCTTCTGTGGTCGTTTTCTGGTTTTGACCTTATTCAAGCGCTATGAGTTTGCCCAGGTTAGCTAAAGATATACTGATTATCTATAGATGACCCATGTTGTCTTAAAAACAAACAAACATCTTTTCTGGTTCAAGCGCTTTAACTGAGAAGATAGGAAAAATGTGTCCCAAACAGACTTGGGATAGTGCTGCCACCAGATTGCTGTATTAGGAAAATTATCATGTAAGTTAGCTGTTAAAATATTCTTTAAAATTATCTATAGGAGAGAGAGAGAGAGAGAGAGAGAGAGAGAGAGAGAGAGAGAGAGAGAGAGAGAGAGAGAGAGAGATTTTGATTGATTTATAGCCCCACCTCCTTAGAGCTACGTGTGGGAAGTATGACTTAAGAAAATAATAAGACTTTCATATTTCAGAATTCAGACTAGTACTACATAGAGCTTGCCTTTATTGGAAAAATGGGGTCTAGCTTTTAGTGACTAGCATTATAATAAGCAGATGGATTTTAATAATTAGTGAGTGGAATTAGGAAGTTCAGTCAGTTCCATTCATTGAATTGGTACAGAAATTAACTTAGACTTATTAAGAAATTACATGTGGTAATCAATTTTTTGGCTTAAAAATTAGCTCCTGCTTTTTGATGCTGGCAGTAAGTATTGTGAGTTTTGTATGGATTTTCAGATTTACCAGCCTACTCTTTTTTCAGAAAGGTAAACTTGAATTCCCTATAGGCTACAGAAATGAGTAACAGTAGTTGCAAACTAGTTCTTAGTTCCTAGGTAGATACTTTGTTTTTCTGAGATGTTATTTTTCTGATTTTTGATGGTCATTTTCCACTAACCTTTAAAATTGGGGAGAGGGAAAGTTGGGTGGTAATGCTTAAGAGAATAAAACTCCACCCCAAACCCCTCACATTTGTGACTTAGGAACTACATATAGTTTTGTTGTGAGGCAGTTTTCCTCTGGCCAGTTGGTAGCATAGATATTGTAATACAGATATATATATGGACCCCTGCTTTCTGGAGGCAATTAGAAATGGCAATTTGTGCTTTAACTATTACCAAACTATTACCATTGCCAAAAACATGGGAGGGAAAAAATAAACAAATAGATAAATGTGCGTTCCCCCCTCCCCCCATGCCTCAGTGGCCTTGACACTGCTCTTCAGGTGCTAAATGCCTTGCTCTGCTACATATACTTTATTAATTATGTCCTTTAAGATTAATTGGAGTTCCTAGTTAACATTGCTTACATTTTAACTCACAGTTTGAATTCATTTTGGTTGTGATTTGAAAGGATGAAAAACACTCATCCTTTAGGGCCATTGGAATCTTGTATGCTCAAAGCTGTACTGTGAACAAGCTGTCTGTCACCTGACAAATGGCAGTGGTCACCATGATGCATGAGTTGGTAAATTTTAGCCCACCTTGGTGGGGAAGCAGTGTGCTGTGCTCTGTGCCGGAAAACCAGCATCTGTCTTGGCTCAGACAAGCCCAGCGTCTGGGTTATCAGGAGATGAAATGCTTGCCACTCAAGAGCAATGGAATTGAACTGCTCTAAGGCTTTGCCAAACTAATCTCTCCACCTTAAAAAATAGAAAGAGCATATATTTTCACTGTAACCTGAATATTGTCTGCTTTTTGCTAAGAGATTTGAAATGTGGGTATCTTTTTCAGTGCTAAAGGAGGAAAATTGTGATTGAATCTAGGTCTGTACTAACATTTCAATTCATTCAGTCTTGGGGAGAAAATAAGCTTTAAGGGAAGGAGATCGTGATAAACATACTTGTTAAGGAAAGGATGCCTCTCTTTTTTATGTTAGTGACTTTCTTTAAGGTTTCATGCATTTTTTTCCACATAAGAATGCATGTTTTTTTTTTTCTGAACTCAAATTAATGATTTGATTTTGGTTTTCTCCTATACGTGGAACCTTCTTTGTAGAAAAATTCTACGTGAATTGGTACCTTGAGTCTAAATGCCCAATATGCCATCGTTTGCCTTAAAGAAGTCATAGTTGAGCACTTGGGTTTTCTTTCCTCATGAAAAACTGTGGCATCGTTGTCATTTGCTGATAGGATTAGAGTGTTCATATTTATACCGAACATATTAGAGCCTCCTACTGCATCGTACAGGTCCCTGAGCATCGCTTATTTGGTGCAAATTGTGCATAATCACATTTGCTGCTGCTTAACTTCCACTAAGCTGAGAGCCGGGCTTCCAGAATCTGTCTTTGCTCTTTATCCCTCACTTTCACGCTCCCTTCACTTACTGGTGTGTGGCTACAGGGCCTATGGCAAGAGTTCTGCCTTAAGATTTGCCTCAGAAATAGGTTGGTTCTGTCTCAGAAGGAGCTAGCAATAGAAATGTACATATTTATGAAAGGGCAAGCTTTAACATCATATTTTGAAAGTAATTTTTCATTGTTTCTTTATAACAAGAATCAGTGTTAGGCATCTTTAGTAGTACCCAGTTATTTTTAATTTGGGTCTTTGAGGTTTAAAGATCAGAAAAAGGCAGAAGGAAGAAGCTTAGACAGTTTGTCAAGGCATCTTTAATCATGAGAGGGGATATATTTTCAAACTGGATGGAGTATATCAGGATTGTTAAGTTGACTCAGTTTTTCTCTTTCCCAAATGCAAGTTTTCACATAAGTATAGGATTTAGTAAGTTAATTAGTAAAATGGTAATTTAATACTAGTTTAAAATAATAGTCTAAATGCCACAAAAATCAGCATGTCCATTAAAAGTCAAACTAGAGTTGTATAAGAAGTCAGTGTAATTATTTAGTATTGATTTATTATAATGAGACCTTTTTTTATAATTGCTTGGGTTTTATTGTTGAAAATTAAAGAGTCACCCAGTCTTATTAGAGTTATATAAAAGGTGCTGGTTTCATGATGTAACTTAGATAATGTCTATTAAACCAGGCCAGACTCTGAAAGAATGATGTTTAATATTTACCAGTCTCAAGCATACATGTAAGTCTACCTCTCATCCTGGCAGTAAATTATAGTTTGAGTAAATACCACATTATCTTACAAGAGAACTTTGCTGTCTCCTTTTAAGCAGGAAGCCAGTTGTGGTCCATGGGATGGAGAATAATAATCAAACAGGTTTTCATCCCTGTCTATTTTTGTATAGTAGCTTCTTTCGGAACTGTTTTCAGTAGAAAACAAATAGCATGGAGACCTTAGTGTAAATGTTTACACACAATAGTATATAATTACATACATGAAATGTTTTATATTGAAGTAAGCATTTAGACTTTCCAACAAGAGTGCAAATTAATATGAGCATTGCTTCATTTAACACTTAAAATATGTTTTCATTAAAAAAATTAAAAATACTTCAACACTTCGAAAACTCAAGTCTCCACTTGGTTTGGAAAATTAGGCTTAATGTCACCATTGATAAAAATTAGATATGTATTTAGCCCCTACTATGTAAAATAGGTTACTTATCTGATGTGGTTTTTGATGATGAGTAGATATTATACTTCACATTCTTTGTATGGCAGCTGCTGACACTTGCACTGTCCATAACCATTGATGATGATGAAAGGCCCTTCATGGGTGGGTTCATACTCATTATACGGTCCTTGGTCTGACATAGTGGACATATGGAGTCGTGTTTGGGATCGGAGCTGCCTGTGGTTCTGAATCATTGAGCACTGCCTAATTCTTCTTAAAGTGGGAGGGCAGCACTTCCTGGAAATGAACACTATAAAAATAATAAAAAAGAAAGAAAACAATAAAGCCATTGTTCCCGTAATTACTCGCTGAGTAAAGATGGCATTGTCTGGTTCAGGAAAGTGTTCCTCTGTAGTAACAGCTATGCCTGCAGTAGTTGGGATTTCTTTGTCTCCTACATGGTAACTTGATGAGCTTATTCTTTTTGTATATTCAGTGGTTGGATCTCTATAAGTTGTAGCCATGGCCGTGACAGTGGTTGATAAATTCCAGCAGAGCTGAAACCCGTGGACTGCATCTAGAATATCCTCTCCTTGGGTGTGGTCAGGGCTATGGCATAGGATGGAATGCTCCCACCGACCTTGGAAACTGCCCAGCCAGGAGGCCAGAGCACATACTCGGGGGCTGCATTCCCACAGATTGCCTGAGAGGCCAACAGTTGTGAGGGATCTCAGGGAGTTTAAGATTTTGGAATCAAGACTGTTTAACTTGTTGTTATCCATGAGGAGTATTTTAAGATTAGGCATGGTTTCAAACACTGTTAAGTCGATGGCTTTGATTTCATTTCCAGTTAGGTCTAGCTTTTCTAAAGTGCTCCAGGTCCACTCCATCCCACATGTCAAGTTGCTGATTTTGTTCCATTGTAAGAAGAGTGTGTGCAAACTGCTTAGCCGGAGGAAATGAGCAAAATTAATCTTTGTCAGCTGGTTGTGCTCTAGGTGAAGCTCTCTCAGTTTGATTAATCCTGCAAATCCATTGCGAGCCAAACTTCGCAAACGGTTTGTGCTCAAATCCAGAAACTCTAGACTACGACAGTCCCAGAACAGGCGTACTGGGATAGTCCGCAGGGAGTTGGAACGCAAATGCAAGGTCTGCAGCTTCCGAAGGCCATAGAAGAGCTCAGGATGCAGAGATGACAGCTGATTAAAAGACAGGTCCAAATTTTGCAGGTTAATCAGTTGGGTAAAAGTTGTGTTTGGCAAGTAAAATATTTTGTTGGAACTTAAGATTAACTCCTTAAGTTTATATAGTCCTTGGAAAGCATCTTCTTTTACTGTTGAAATTTGATTGTGATCTAAGTGGAGCCAGGTGAGTTGACTGAAGCTGGCAAATTGATCTCTTTCAAGCGCTGTGATGTGATTGTGCCTCAGGGACAGACCCAGAGAACCCTTGTCTGTGGCGTTTGGCACTGAATGGAAGCCCTGAGAGTCGCAGTAGAATAGCAGCTTCTCACAGCGGCATTTGGGTGGACACGCCATACCCAGGGCAGGCAGCATTTTTAAAACCACACTCATTGCATATATTGCTGCCAGCATAGGGGCCCCTAATGGCCACTTGAAATGTAAGCCTGCAGAATATAATTTAAGGAAAACAAGAAGATAGGATATGTTTCAGCAGAACACAAGGGCTGTTGAAAACAACAACAGTGTAACATCATAATGAAAGATTTTACTGCATGGAACATTTTTCATTTACTGCAGAAAAATTAACCTTGTATATTGGAACACAAAACTTAAACCCATGTATAAAAGACATTAAAACATGTCCCTTTCCTTAGTGTTATATGCCTTTACGTAAATCTTAAAATCCAAAAACAAGTGATTTGCATCATAAAATAGGAATTCACTGGCTTATTTTATAAAAGCGTGATTCCTCTTTGATTGCACAAGAAATGCCATAGAAATGCATGGACTTACCCATTCTTCTGAGCACATTGGAGGCTGCATTCAGTCGAGGTTGTCAGACTCAACGCAGTGAGTCTGTAAAAGGCTCTAACATGCAGGAGCCTTTGACCGGTTTCCTGTTTTCTGTGTCCCAGGCTTTCCAAGTAAAATTCAGATCTGCCAGGGTGAATTGGTTTTTCCTTAGGATATTCCTCTGGATAGAATCGGTTTCATTTTCAGTGGTGCTCTGATCCCCTAAAGCAGCTTTGATTATAAGTTAATAATTTCCCCCTCCTCTGATTACTGCTGATCATCGGAGCTTCAGGCTTTCCTTACCGCAGCTGTTAGTTCTCTCGGTCTTAACTTGTTGATGGCAGATGGGCGGCTTGTTGCAGAGAAGAGCTTCTGGAGCAGCATGAGTGCATTTACTGAAAAGCTTTTCCGAGAAACGGCACAAGAATGGATTTGCTTATGTGCTGCGACCACACAGGACTGTATATAGGCTGACGTCACCGGGTGACGTGTCTTTTGTTTGGGTTTTCCAGAAGCTTTACTGTTAAAAGGCACTGTGCTTTGTAACAGTGTCAGGGTCGTTACAAGACCCCCTGTTTACAATAAATTGAGAAAGAAGAACTCCCGACCTAAGAATTTGGTATTCCTTCAGTGTAGGAAGCAACAATGAGGTTGTAATAAATGCTGCATTCAAGAAGACCCATCTGAACAGTGAGTTGGTCTAGCAGAGTGATGATTTTTGATGCGTGTGAGAGCTAGTGTTAGACTGCCGATTCTGCATAGAGATCATCTAAATGGGCACGGTTGATTTATGAAGTGCTGATTTAATGCCAGCCTATGCAAGGTACGCCTCTGCTCTGGTAGTTCGAAAGCTCCTCAATTGCCTTGTTGTCCTGCTTGGTAAAAAGCAAAGTATGACTGTGTTGGTAAACTAAGTGGGCTGAGTTTTTTTTTTGTCATTAAGAACTTAACATTATAAAGCAGAACAAAGGGTAGCTTCTAAAAGAAACCATTTTGGCCCTTTTCCCTCCATTCAGAATTTCAAGGGAACTCTAAATAATCCTTTTCTGCTTATTATATAACAGTGTTTTATTACCACACTGATTGGAAAACAGTGCTGAGTCGATCTTTGGATGTCCTACCAGAAGAGTGGAGCAGATTGACAACCAGCGTTTTTTATACACGTGACCCAGATGTTAGCAGTGGAATAGACACAGTTTTGAACAAGTATTGTAGTGTGCTTGGATTCTGACACAGTCTTCAGGATTTCTACTTCAACATCTCACCTATTCCTTCACTGAAAGCCGCAGTTGCTGCTGAGATTGGGGTGTTGTAAAACCAAAATAACAGAGCCTTTGCACACTGTCTCTTACTGGCACACTTATGAACTGACTTTCAATCTCATAGCAGCTCTTGTTGAATTCCTCTCATGAATATGAAAGGGCATTTATATCGGAATAGGATTTTGTTTTGGTTGTTTTTGCTGGACAACTCTAGCTTCTCCCTGTTAGATAACTCTTCAGACATGAATGTTTATGGTTGTTGTTATATAAATGCGTAAGATGTGTCTAGCATGAATCGGGGATATATTTGCAGGCCAGACTAAGGGACTACCTTTTACATATCTTTGTCTTGCTGATCTGGCTACATGAACTTATTTTCCCCATACCATTACCACTTACCCTTAGTGAGCCTTGTTTCAAATCTGAGAGCAGAAATCTCAAAAAGTATTGATGCCCATGAAATAAGCACATCACTAGTCTGTGGTCTTCTGAGGACTTCATTCCACAGTGAATTCTAAGAAGGCATTATCTAAAGAGATACAGTTTGGTATTGGAGTAGGGCTACCCTGGGAATGACTAGAAGACTCTAAGTCTCTTACTTGGGGCCGTGTGAAGGTTTTGTGGGAACTCTTGTAATGCAAATATGTCCTTTTCAGCTTTTCTAAAAGTGACCCTAAGATGGGTTTAAAAGTGTAAGAGTTTTGTTGAAGGCAGTGAATGCCTAGACAGCA
>CABHPR010145804.1:13630-46990 GCA_902168415.1 Peromyscus melanophrys | reverse complement strand
GAGAGAGAGAGAGAGAGAGAGAGAGAGAGAGAGAGAGAGAGAGACAGGGCCCCAGCAAGAATCTGTCATGAGTCATTCCCTTTAGCTCCATCTCACTGAATATGTCCAATTCCCTACAAAATTAGAGTGAATTAGAATTAAGCGAGACCCATAGCTATTTCTAAATTGATTATGAATATGTTTAGATTTGGGGCAATAGTTTGAAGCACTATATAGTGATAATAAATTGGAAGGATTTAGCTATTCTCAGTTGATCTCTTAGTAGTTGGTATAAAATCTCAAGTTTTACAAGCTTCTTCATCATGCATAAATTGGGCAGATGTTTTTCCAGGTTTAGTAAATGATAAGCTTCATTCATTGATGCTTGTCATTATTCTGGATCCTGTTACAAGTGTGGGCACAGAGTAGGCAAATGAGGCAAGCAGCACCTTGCTAAGAAGCCTTGGTACTGTTCTCCCCATTCTGACTGGTACACATAGCAATTCCCACAGCAGCCCTCCATCACCCTGAGGTATGGAACTAGGGTAGGATGCCAGTTGTTTCTAGTTGTCCCAGGTCCTCTATCATAAAATCTCTGAGAGCTGTCTTGGCCATGACCAGAACAGCTGTGTGTCCTAGGTCCTGTTGGTAGCTAGGTATGGCAGAGTGCCTAAGCTTTAGTGTGTAGATGAACGGTCTTGTTAAATAAGAAACACAGAGCCAATGCAGAGATGAAAGCCCAAGAGGTCAGAGCTAAAAACCTTACCCTTCACTGCTGCTGTTGTCCTCTTCAGCAAGAAACCTACTTCCTGTCTGTTTGTCTTTTTTATAGACTTTCTATTCTGCCTTCTCATTGGTTGTAAACCCAACCATATGACCTCCTCATCACTCCCTGTCTGTACAGACCTCCAGGTCTTCTATGGTTGGTATTGAGATTAAAGGCGTGTGTCTCCATGCTGGCTATATCCTTGAACACACAGAGATCCGCCTAGCTCTGCCTCCCAAGAGCTGGGATTAAAGGCATGCACCACCACTGCCCAGTTTCTGCTATTGCTTGCTATTAGTTCTGACCCCCAGGCAACTTTATTTATTAACATAAAAATAAAATCACATTTCAGTACAATTAAAATATCATCATATTGGTGGGTGGCTATAAACAAAGAGGAATATGTTTGGCTCCCAGGGTATCTCTTCGAGGGGAAAGCTAGTCCTTCTCTTGACTCTTCTACTTTCTGGTGTAAGAACCCTAGTGTCATGGCTCACTTTAGAAAAACTGTCTTGGACTACAAGGAGAAATGGTTGAAATGGTTGCAGCAAGATGATATAGGAAGGAAGTCAGGTAGAGAAAGAGAGAGAGAGAGAGAGAGAGAGAGAGAGAGAGAGAGAGAGAGAGAAAAGAAGAAGGAGAAGAAGAAGAAGAAGAAGAAGAAGAAGAAGAAGAAGAAGAAGAAGAAGAAGAAGAAGAAGAAGAAGAAGAAGAAGAAGAAGGTGAGAAGGTGAGATGGTGGATGTGGTGGATGGTTGAGGTGAAGTTACAAAGTGAAATATAACAGACATGAGGCATAAACATTGTGCACAGACAATGTTGATATAGTTGCTTAGAAGCAGAATTGAAATTCAAACTCATAAGTTTCATATTGGCAAATCTGCAAGCCTGTGTTGCAAAAGGTGACCAAAAGGCTGCTCTCCCCAAGCCTAGCTCACCAGAAAGGCACTGAGAGCTTAGATAGCTTGAGGGAGAGCACATGCTCCAGAGTACCACAGACAAGGTATTAAATACATCAAGTGGGAGAGTCAGGGCCCCAGGTGACATTATAAAAAGACAATCTTTCCAGGGTGTGGGATGAGGGCCTATCTGAAAGGCAAGCATGTTTTTCTTTTCACTCTCTAACCATTGGATCTGATCACTCTCAATGACAAATAGTTATGATCCTCACTTTTCTCCTCAATGGGATAAATAGTTGTCTGCAGTTCATTCTGTACCTATGATGTTCTTGAATGTATTTGATCAGAAAGCCTATATGAGTCTCAGGCCTGCCAAGAACAGCAGTAGACAGACTTGTGCCTAATTAAGACCAAAGAATATTACTCTCAAACTTGAACTTTTCATCAGATTGTGAAGTTGATGAAATTCTGGGATTTTTCTTTGGTGTAAGAGGGGTTGAATTACTTTAGACGTGGAAATAAAGTACACACACACACACACACACACACACACACGTAGTAAAAGGAAAGATGTAATTGCCCTCAGTGTTCATTCTTCTTTTCTTTGTCAGGGAAAGAGCTGAGGACCCAACAGCAATAATATGTGCAATTAGTGGTGTTTTTACTAGGAAATAATGCAACTTTATCTTGTCTCATTAAAAAAAAAACTTCTGGTGTCTGGAATGCAAATGTGGGGTTGGCTTAGGATCCTGCTGTGTGCTGAGGATCCTGTAATGTGTAGGAAGCACTAGACACTCAGACTGCAGTGGGGCCATTGAGCCACCCTGGATCATTCACATTCATATCAGTGGTTGTGCAAACTTCCAGGAAGTTTGAGGCTACTTTTGTTCTGAATTTCCAGTCATTAGCTGAGCCCATTCATAACTAGGAAGATATTTTCACTGTGGACAATGCAGGGTGTCCATTCCTAAGCAGGTGCCTTTAGAGATCATGGTGGGAGAGACAGGGGTGGGATTGCAAAATTTATTAAAGATATTTGCAAAGGTATAGCTTTGTTCTCACTTGATGAAACTCATCTCTGCTCTGTGGAAAGTGGGCCTTAGAAACAATTGCTCATTTGTTTCCTTCCTAAAGGAAAGCTAGCTTAGAATTGACACTGGTTTCTTTCTTCTTCTTCTCTTCATGATAAACTTAGTATGCTGAAGAGATCAAAGGTGGGGTGGTAGAAATTTCTCCTGGAACAATCACTCCATGCTGTTTGAAGAGGGTCCCACCTATCTTTATTGCTTTTCCATAAAAGGCTCGAGAGAAGGAAGTTAAACCACAGCTGCATTAGGTAAATGACTGTGCGTTAATGCAACTTATCTGGAATGAGGAAGGAAGAGAAGATTCAGCTTTGAGAGAATTTCCTCAATAGCATATTTGTCTTTGTTGCAAAGCAACAAGCAGAACCCGGGAAGTAGCCTGAGGAGAGTTTGTCCACCTAAATACCAAGGGCCTTCGGGAGGTGTGGGGTTTCTTGGGGTGTTGAAGGGATTGTTCAATAAAAGGTGCAATTCTATGACCTGTGCTGAACGGTTGATGTCTAACTCAGAGAATGTGTCACACACGAAGGCACAGAAAGCTATGGCTTAGCCCAAGCCTTTCTGTGAGCCCAGCGCCTGCAGCTATCCAGTGGCTTAAGCTAGAAGGTGGTGTGTAATATAATGAAGACTGGGAGCTTTAGGGTCAAATTGCTTTGATCCCAATTCATCTTTCTTCTTTTCTGCACAGTATTGGGCAGGTGATTTTCCTTTCCATGCCTCAGTCATTACATCTGTCAGATGGGAATTTCCATGTTAGCTCTCCAGAAGTAGCCATCACGTGTGTGTTTGGTGAATGGTGATTCATAGTGCGCACAGCACACTTGCAAGTGTTAAACTAGAACATGGCTTCTTAACAATTTTGTTTATTTAATTTGTGTGTGTGTGTGTATGTGTGTGTGTGTGTGTGTGTGTGTGTGTGTGTGTGTGTGTGTGTGTGATGTGTGGTGTGGCATGTGAAGATCAGAGGACAACTTTGTGGACCTGGTTCTTTCCTACCTTGGCATGGGTTCCTGGTAGCAAACTCAGAGAATAGGGCTTGTGCAGCAAGTACATTTACTCCATGAGCCCTAAACTTATGTCTTTAAAATATATATCTTTTTTTAAAAAATAATATATATATATTTTTTTTCTGAGGCAGGGTCTCACTATTTAGCCTTGGGTGGCCTGGAACTCGATGCATCTAGCAAACTGGACTTGAACTCAGAGAAATCTACCTGTCACTGCTTCCCAGATGTTGGCATTAAAGGTGTGCACCACCAAGCCTGGCTCTAACTTGTGTCTTTTAAGAGGAGTTAGCTACGTACTAATGAAATACTCTGAGAGGAGGCTGGTACCTGTTGCATGCCTTGAGTCTATGCTCACTTTGCTACTTGCCCTGGCTCTGTTTCTCTCTGTCCATCTGTGTTTTGACTACCATGAGCCCTCCTTACGATCTATATATAGTGTCTTCTCTGGATGGAATTGCCTTTCTTGCCCATTCTTAACCAGTGAGGGATTTCTCCTCCCAGACCAACTTCTAGTACATTCTTGAGCACTCTACATACTTATTTTATAAAGCACTTACAATCATGGCAGTGCATTCATTTATAAATATTCCTTCCTTTGTTGAGGCCCTGTGTGGTGGTTTGAGTGAGATTGCCTTCCACCTCCCCCGTAGGCTCATATGTTAGAATAGTTGGTCCCTGACTGCTGGAACTGCTTGGGAAGGATTAGAAGGTGTGGCCTTGCTGGAGGAGGTGTGTCACTGGGAGCAGGCTTTAAGATTTCAAAAGACTGGCACCATTCCCTGTGTCTGTCTCTACCTCTTATAAAGATGAAAGCTCTCTGCTGTTCTTGCCACACTGCCTTTGACCCACCATCATGGACTCTAAACCTTTGAAACCATAAGCTCCAAATTATACACTTTCTGTTAATAAGTTTCCTTGGTCACAGTGTTTTACCACAGCAATAGAAAAGACTGTGAACTCCTAGCAGGGTTACCAGGCTTTGTGTCTGTCATCTCTATGGCTGTACCAGTGCCTGCCTCAGATAAGACTCTCTGCAAGTATCTATTTGCTGCATGTATGCATGTAGAAAGAAAGTGAAGGTGACAAGAATTTGCTTATCTACTGCTATAAGCTTGGTTCATTTATCTTTGCATCCCAAAGATTTAACTCAGTACTTGGCTCTACACCACTGATACAATTGTTATATGAATGCATACATTTTATTATGATTATTCATATTCAGTCCATTGAAATGTAACATTGAAATTAGAATACAGATACCATAATGTCTTTATAAACATCTTGTAGACTATAACCCAATCTCTAAAGGGAGAAAGGTCTTTACAAAGATTAGGTTATGGCCAAGAGGAACTGACCATATATAATTATCACAAGTTGATAAGCAACAAATATATGATTTAGTTTAAGTCAACCGAAGTTTACTTGTGTTTGAAACACTGTTGTTTCCTGTTAAGAATAATATTAATTTGTGAAATATAATTTGAGACTTGAAAGGCAGTTATCAAGAAATAATTTGAAGTAAGAATTCCTTTAGGTTCTTAGGAATGATCAAGAATTTATCCCAAGCTACTGTTTATATGGGTTATATTTACCACATTAGAAAGTAAAGCTAAAAAGTCAAAATAATTCTTAAGTGACAATGATAAACCCAATACAATCTAAATAAAATAACTTTTCTGAAATTACATTTTCCTGATTGGTCTTTTACCAATGCACGTTTTTGCTCAGCAATGATTGATTATCTACAAACTATCAGTTCTTTAAGCAAATCCAGAACTTTCTAAATATTGACTACAAAATGGTGCTTAATATCATTTGTTAATGTCATTGATCTCAATAGAAGAAAATTTCTAATGCATAGGACAGGCATGCTGTCACTGTCAGATACACAACAATATATACAAATTTTCCAAACTTTTAAGTTTTAGGCAAAATTTCAAATTTTTAGCAACAATGTCCATTTTTTTGTTTTGTTTTTTTCATGAAAAGCTTTCTTTGTTCAGTTTTAAAGAAGAGTTCATGCAGTAGCCAACACTTCCTAACAATAATTTGCTAGCAGATGTCTTTTAAGGAAAAGTAGTGTTCCACAGAAAAAGTGGGTGATGCCAGCTTGTGATTCAAAGCAGCTGTACAGATGAGAGAATAAACAAGAGTGATTGAGGTATAGCTCTGTTTCATCAGATAGAGTATGATGTGATCAAAGGAGGGTGTGTACTGAACCTAATCACTTTTCTTGTTCCGCTGAGGTTGTGAAATTCTCTTTTTCTGCCATTGTGTAGTGAGGAAGAAGGCAGGGACTACTGGTGCCACCCTAGACAGTCCTTGACTATTCATCCTAAGCCCATACCTGTACTGGCTCTACTTTTACAATCATTTCATTAACCAAGACAGAGGGACAAAAGCCAATAGCATCTGCTTACCAAAAAGTTCCTTTTATTTGTGAGTATGCCATGTGGGTGTGGGTGCCCATGGAGGCCAGAAGAGGGCAGTCACAGTGGTTGTCAGCCACCTGACATGGGTGCTGGGGGTAGAACTGGGATCCTTTGGAAGAATGGTGTGAGGGGAGCCATCGCTCCAGCCCTGCATTTTATTTTAGAGGCCAATGAGGTCAAGGTGCTTGCCACCAAGCCTGAGGACCCAAGTTCAACCCCTGGGACCCACAGGGTAGAAGGAAAAAAATAATTCCAACAAGTTGTTCTCTGATCCCCATGTGTGCATTATGGAACACACACACACACACACACACACACACACACACACACACACACACACACACACGCACACATGCACACATATATACACACAATGAATAAGCAAATAAATGTAATACAATTTTTTAAGTTTTGATATCATGGACTTGCAGTGGGATCTTGGAGGAACCCACGGGTCCACAGACTACACTTCAGGACTTGCTCTTATAGAGATACTCATATTAATTAAAACAACTCACTGATGTCACAGGAATGACAATCACAACCACATGTCCCCTTGCTTAGGCATCATCTATTGCATCTTCTATTCTATGAGGAATAATTAAACCAAGAGCAAAGGCTACAGAAGTTAGTTACAGCCAAGCTCTAGGCCAGTACACTAAAAATAAATTAGCCAATAACTATAAGTGGAAAAAAAAAATCTCAAAATGAGCTTTACTCTTTGGGACACACACACACACACACACACACACACACACGCACGCACACACACACACACTCCCCTGAAAGTGGAAAGGGACTAATTAGGAAGAGGGAGGAACTCAGAATGGGAAGGGATAAGAAAGAGTAATGTGGATGAATATGATTAAAATACATTATATACATGTATGAAAATATAATGAAACTCAGAATTATGTATACTTAACGTTCACTAATAAAAATTTTTAAAGTTTTTTTTTAAGTGCTGTCCCTAGAACCGTTCTGTAATTTAAGAGTTGGTTGAAATTGCAAACACTGAGTATAGAACACACTTGGAAGGTAGTTTCAGCAGCTGTCCCTCCCTAAAGTGTCCTCACATATTATTTTAACATTAAGCTATCTTTGTGGTACAAGTTCGTAGACCTTGACTCCACATCACAGGGGAAGGAAATGGAGAAGAAAGTGACTGGGCATACTCACTGGACATATCACACCCACAACTGCCTAGGAGTTGGTGGAAGACCTGGAAAATTCTCTTTAAGGCCTCTTCTAATCCTTCTGCTCCATCACGTGGCCACTTGCCAGTCAGCCTCAGCAAACACGTACCATTTTACTGAAACAACAGATTCCGAGAAATCCTGCAACTTAGGGAATTCCTAACGTGGAGTTTTCCAAGTGGCAGAAAACCCACAGGGACAGGGTAAGCAGCATGAACTTTTTCGGCTTCCATTTCTACTGATAGGCGTGAGTTGATGGAAAGAAATCTCTCAGCGCTGGCTGCATCACTTGCTAAATATAGAGCTGCAGATTAGAGAAACACCCTTGGATGACAGAGCTTCCCACCCCAGAGTTCTGGAGGCTTTCATTCTGAGAGTGCACAGTATTTTCCCTTCCCCTTTAGAAGGAGCGGAAACCTGGCCAAGGACTCTGCGGCCATTGGCCTGTTGTAAGCCACTTGAGATTATCTTGAGAAATTCTGCAGAATGAGATGAAGGGGAGGAGGGCGTGAGTGAGGATAGATGGCATGAGCCCCTTTCCTGTTGAAGCAGAAGTCATTTTAAAATGCCATGTCCTGTTTGCTAGGTCTTAGGCATAACAGAATCTTCCCTTCATGCCATCATCGAGTAGCTGCCTTATGATCCTGTATTTATGTGAACCATATTTTACTTCCCAAAGGTAGAGGAAGAGCCTTAGAGAAACATATTCTGTCCTTTATGTGCAGAAAAGAGCAAAATCTCCTTCCCACCTCCTACCCAATATTTTTGCTCTTCAAAGTGTTCTTTTGGGCCAGCCAGATGGCTCAGCGGGGAAAGACACATGGTGCCAAGCCCGACAGCCTGAGCTTGATCCAGGAGAGCCTCGTGGTGGAAGCAGAGAATTGAGTCCATCAACTTGTCCTCTGACCTTCGGGTGTATACACTGTAGTATGCATGCCCTTCCCGCCACACCCACAGTTAAATAAACAAACAAACACATTTGTTTACTTATCTATTTACTCTTCTTGTTAATTCCACCATTCCTCCTGTCCTTTGAGTCTTGACCCAGGATTCGGAGTGGAAGGAGCGTTTCTGGATGGGGCCCCATGATTTTAGACACCTGGTGGGCGGAGAGCTGTGTCCTCAGCCTCTTGCACTCAGAGTCAGGGAGAGATACCAAGAACACACAGGGCTCAGATGAAATCACTCCTTAATGTTTGGAAAAAATTGCCTGGGTGGAAAACCATTTTCTCAGACAACAGTTAGCCTAGGAATTGCAACATCATTACCCTCCTGTGCCAAGAATATCGGTCTGTTCAAAAGTCCCTCTCCAAAGGCCATGGTGAGGTTGTGGTCATGCCCATACAAGCAGGTTACACTTGCAGTCCTGCTGCTTGAGGCTAGGGCAGACATCAAGGATTCAGACTGGAGTCCACTGTCCCTTCTTTTGACTTCTCTCTCTGTCTTCACCATGTCCTTTCTACCTTTGATGTGGCTAGTTTAGAAGTGTGACAACTTTGGACTGAGAAATTTTGTAACCTCTAGAGAAGGAAAGACTGCTGGGCCTTGTTCCTTGAGTCCTAGGCACCACCTTACATTGCCATCTACTAGCTTATTCCAAGACTCGAACTTTTGTCTGTCTTAGTTGTCCATCTTATACTGTAGGGAATAGCTTTCTATAAACATATAATTCAGGCCTATGACTCTTCTGCATCGGGTTTTAAAATGTAAGCAATATGAAGTTTGTTTTGATAAATGGATTTTATTCACATTAAGTGCTCTTGCTCTGTGAGCGCTTGGGATAGAACTGCAGCCATGTACAAAGGAGAGGGAGTATTTGGGAGGTGAAATGTATCTACAATATGATCGAGTATGAAGATGAAAGTTGAGAATTTTAGGTTTAATTCTTGACTCTTAGTCTTTTGCATGATTGGTCCTGTGATCACATTGCTTGAACACGGGGGTTAAAATGCGTAAGTGGGACAAAATGAATGACAGTCTTTCTAAAAAACTTTTCTAAAAATCACCTAGAAAGCTTGTTAGGATACAAATTCTGGCTGGGTAGTGGTAGTGCAAGCCTTTAATCCCAGCACTTGGGAGACAGAAGCAGGTGGATCTCTGTGAGTTTGAAGCCAGCCTGGTCTACAAAGTGAGTTCTAGGACAGCTGTTTAGAGAAACCCTCTCTTGAAAAACAAAACAAAACAACAAAACAAAAGATACAAATTCTGACCCAGTAGGTTTGAGAAGAGTCCTGGATTCTGAATTTGTGACAGCTTATATTGGTACTCCTGGTCCATGGCCACTCAGATTCAGGAAGGTCTATTATAATCTATGTTAGATTGAAATATGAGATATTTTGAGAAAGTTGAATTGTTTCATTTTACGGTTCCTTTCAAAGGCATGATTTGAAATGTTGCACTCTGAAAGCCTTCATTATGAGGGTTGCAAAATGGCCTGATAGGTAAATTGTTGACATAAATATGTGCCTAACAAATATCGATTGGTGGATTTCTAGAAAGTAGATCTTCAGAAGTAAAAGGCAAATGCCTTCCAGTGATAGAAAACAATTCAGAACCCCTTCCCCACTTAGGGGATTGAGAATTTTGTGCATCAGAAGCGTAACAGAGTTGATGATGGGAAGGGAAAGCATGGTTCACCTGAGCCTGGGATACAGCTTCTTGGTAAATGTCCAATCATGTGGTATCAACAACGGCTAGAGGATATATAAAGATTTCTTTCATCATTTTATGACCCTGTACCTCCCAGACTATAGAATGACACTGAAAAGTTTGGCAGGAGCTGGGGAAACTGGGACACTTATTTGCAAAGCTTGGTGAGCATATGGGTGTGCCACAGTTTACTTCATTGAGATTTATGACGAACAAATTCCTATGGCTGATTAGACGTTCCTGACCCACCTGAGGTTGATTTTAGGCTTGTTTAGATCCTACCCAGCTCTCCCAGACACTAGGCACTGCCAGACCCAGCCTCACCTGTGGGTGAAACAAGGAAATTCCCAGGGTCGAGGGAAAGGTGAGACTCCAACGTGAAGCAATCTTTTGTACTTTCAGTGTAGATGGAAATATACCTTACACTTCCACGTGTGTGATGTTTCAGGTAAGAGACACTTAATACAATTCATGATAATTTGGACCTTCAAAAATGGGTGATTCCTGCCCAGTGCTTACTGAACTGCATCCCTCCAAAGCATGTAAAAGAAATCAGATTCATAATTCATTGACTCTTGAAAACAATATGGCCACTCTTTGTTGACAATGGGCAAAGTGGGTAAACCGAAGCATTTTTTTCTGTTATTTTGTTCTCTCTCTCTCTCTCTCTCTCTCTCTCTCTCTCTCTCTCTCTCTCTCTCTCCTCTTTCGGAGACAGTCTTGCTATGTGGCTGGGCTAACCTTGAACTTGAGATTCTCTTTTCCTAGTCTTCTGAATGTTGCAAATACAGATACTCACCATCATACCCAAGCCTTTTCTCCTTTTTTCAAGTTAGACTTCACCTTAAGATTGATACATTCTTCATTCCTCTCACTAGCTCACTCAGTTTTTCTTTCTTTCTTTTTTCCTCCTTCCTTCCTTCCCTCCCTCCCTTCCTCCCTTCCTCCCTTCCTCCCTTCCTTCCTCCCCTCCTTCCTTTCTTCTGTGAGGATCTCACTATGTAATCCCGGTTGACCTGGAACTAACTGTGTGGACCAGACTGGGCTTGAAGTCATAGAAATCTACCTGCCTTTGTCTCCCCCAAGTGCTGGGATTAAAGGGATGTGCCCCTAGCCTAGCCACAATTTATTGTAATTGTGCACAAACATATGTTTATGTGTGTGTGACACACACACACACACACACACACACACACACTACACACAAAGTGCAGGTGCCCGAAGAGGTCAGAAGTATCAGAGCCAACCAGCAGAAGCAGAGCTCAGGTGTAGGCATAAGTCACTGTCCTGCCAGCAACTCCCAAACACCCAGCAGCTGCTTCCCAAATTATCACTCAGAGGCTTGTATTAATTATAAATGCTCAGCTGGTAGCTTAGGCTTATTACTAACTAGCTCTTACACTTAAATTAACCCATAATTCTTATCTATGTTTAGCCACTGGCTTGGTACCTTTTCTCAGTATGACATTCTCATCTTGCTTCCTCTACATCTGGCTGATGATTCTCTGACTCCACCCTACTTCTTCCCATCATTCTGAGCTTGACTTTCCCACCTAACTTCCTACCCAGCTACTGGCCAATCAGCATTTTATTAAACCAATTCAAGTGACAAATCTTTACAATATACAAGAGGATATTCCACAGTACTCAGGTGTTCTACAGGAGCAGCACCTGCTATTAACCACTGAGCTATCTCTCCAACCTCCTCTCACTATGGCTAGAGGTAAAGAGCTGAATATTTTGCAGAAAGATTGACTTGAAGCCAATCTATTTAGGATCAGTAGAGTTAAGCTCTTTACCAAAATAATTCAGAATATCTGGCTTTCTTATCATTATCAATGAGTAGAATGTTTTTGAAATGAATCAAAGCTTATTGCATTTGATAGGAGAAATGTTGGGTGAGGTTGAGCACTAAAATATTTTATGTTGCACAATCTATGAAAATCCTGTTTATACAAATTTTATAGTGCTTAATAAAGGGAAAATATTCCCCAAGTTCCCAATTTTGTAATGAGGAACACGCCTAGTGGCCCAATGCCCCATATCTGACCTAAGAAAAAATACAGACACATTTTCATTTTGTTTCAGCTTTTGTGGTTGAATTAAAATTGGTCTTTGTGTTTCTTATAAGTTACCACTAGCTTTTCTGCACAGAAATCAATGCAAGATGGTTTTCAAGATGTAAATTAATAATTCTCTTACAGATAAAATACTCTGAGAACAATTTGCTTGTATAGGTCCACATAAACCTGTCAGCATACTGTAGAAAGAAAACTGACTGACATGTGTTTCTGATGATAAAGGGCTTATAGCCCCAATTATTCAGAAAAGCAACTAGTTTATTTCCATAGTTATTAATGCTTAATGAGAACCTGCCATGCCTCAGACAGCATCATAGGTACTTCACACAGATTATTAATTTAGTTATTATTTTCTTCAAAATATTTTTAAAAACAATATTTTTATTGCAATGAGCTCTCAAATAAAAGCAACACATAGCTAGATTAAGATTAGATTAAGATAGCCACTCAAAAAAAAAAAAGGAAAAGAAAAGAAAAGAAAAGAAAACCCTGCCCACTTAACTTTATACATCTGGGCAGGAAAAGGACTCATGAGTCACAAAGAGGATAGAACAGGTAATGTTTTCCTAGTTGCAGCTCTGTCATAGCTTTTCTCTCTTTATGGTAGATAATTACAGAACAATGCAACAGACAGTGAAAGTATAAAGCCCTAAGCTACACTCTATCACTTTAGAGGTTTTCCTTTAGAACACTGGTTCTCAATCTCTGGGTTGCAACCCCTTCACAGTGGTTGCCTAAGACCATCAGAAAACACAGATATTTACAATACAATTCACAATGGTAGCAAAATTACAGTTATGAAGTAGCAACAAAAATAATTTTATTCTTGGGAGTCACCACAACAGGAGGAACTGTATTAAAGGGTCACAGCATTAGGAAGGTTGAGAACCACTGCTTTAGAATGAAAGCAAATGTCCCTTTAAAGAGCTTCTTTCAAAAGACATTCCTGAGGAGAAAGAAATTAGAGCATGATGGCAATTGCCTCCATGGTAGGGAAGTCAAGAGCTGCCTAGGCACAAGGTGTCTGTGCTTCTTGGCATGTTTGCACAGACCAGCTGGAGGTTAGCCATATATTCATTGCCTATCATGTTATTCAAATGGATAATAAACTCCAACAAGTCTCTTCTGTTTAACTGATGAAGCACAGATTAACCCACGCCTACAGAGATGGAAAGGTTTGCATAAATCTGTGTCTCCATCTGTTCTGTGTTGTAAGAACACAATGCCTGAAGTGGGGTGATTTCTATAAAATAAGAAGCTTATCACCTCACAGTTCTCAAGGCTCAAGTCCAAGGCGAGGTGCTGACTTTTGGTGAGGCCCTTCTTGTGACATCATCAGTAGGAGGGAGGGGAGGGGTGGGAGGGGAAGGAGGCTGAAGTCAGTATTCTGTAGGAACCCACCCCTGCACTGAGGACAAAAGCCAATCCACTCTTAAAGTTTACACCTCTCAATGCTATTCTATCGGCAATTAAATTTCCAATACTTGCCTTCTGGGGGTACATGAAAGCCATAGCAATTTGGCTGGGGAAATCCTTCTAAAATCACCATAAGTATAAAATAAAGGAATATTGAGCTGATGGAAGGTATAGACTAGCAACATGCTGTGGCTGGTGGAGGTAACGCCTTTGAAACTGGCATCTAAGGCTAAACTGTTAGATGGAAGAGATAAGGGGCAGAGCATGATATTGGAATTTTAAGATGTTAAAAATAAAATGGAAAGAAAAGGCTGTTAAGAGTGCCAAGGAGACAATACTCTGTATTTAAAATGAGCACACTCTCAGTGACTCTTACAAGAGGGTGCTTCATGTCCTCTTGTGTGTGTAGTTAGTGCTGTCCTCTCAACGCTCTGCATCCATGTCAGGCCACATGGATACACTTCCTAGGTATTGTTGGGTTGGATTCTGTTAGCCTTATTCTCTGTTTTGTTTGTTACTAAAGTCTGATTGATATGCAAGACTTCATGTTGTTTCTAGTGAATAAAGGCAGACAATGGCTGTGGAAATTCTGATAGCTAGCCATGGGAAAGCAGAAAAAAGGACCTAAAGACTGGTTTGAATTTCACACGCCATTTGTTTGCTAGGTTTTTGTTGGTGTTCCTTTTTTATGTTGTCAACACTTTTTTGTTGTTGTTTCATACAAAATCCCCAAAGCTATGAAGAGTTAAATTTCATTTTTAGTCCTTACCATGTGTAAACTCTCCAGTATATGGAGAAAAAGAGAATTATGAAGAAGGGTTCTGAGGTTTGCTAGCTCACCAAGGTACTGGACGAATAATTGGGTTGGATTCCAATAGTAGGAAGCTTTCTATAGATAGGGTCAGGGTAGCTTTCCTGAACTTTCTAGTCTTAGCAAATCTTCAGGGACGGACAGTGGCTTTTCTGATTCCCTTCAGCATTGGCAACGTCAGCTACACTTGAGACTAATGGTGAAGCAGAGAAGGAGTGGGTCAGTTTTCATCTTGTCTGGACTGCCCTATGCCTTCATCCATGTGTGTCCTCACACCTCCAACCAGCCATGTGTTCTGCGGGATGCTATATATACAAAGATGGATAAAGGTGGTTTCAAGGAGCAAACAACTTCAGATCTCAAAGAGAAAGAAAAAAAGCCCAACTTGCATTCAAGAAGAAAAGGTCACCTATAAAAGAACTCAATGAAATTCGACTCTCTCAGAATGTTCTTTCCAAATTCTAAACACAGAAGACAATGGGGCTGGTCACAGAAGGGGAAAAGTTTGCCCTTGACTCACTCTCTGTGTGTCATCTCTGCAGTGAAATGAGAAAGCACACTCTCATAGGTGCTTTTGGCGGAAAATACTTGAGCACATATTACATAGTGAGACTTGAGTTCAGTTAGGCAATGAACTTGTGTTAGAAACAGAGTATCTGCCAGATACTGTTATAATCAGTAAAACCAAAGTGAATTAAACAGAAAGGAGAAATTCTTAGTGGAGTATACATTTTACAGCAGATTTGGAAATGAAGTAAGAGGAAATAAATGAAAGCCACATTATAGATCACAGATTAGCAAATGATTTGGGCACAAAACCATGTCCTAACGACAAAAACTGGAATGATCTAAGAAGCAAGGAGATGAGGACTAAGTTTCTCTGTCTCACAGAGAAGAGGGAAAACTAATTGAGGACGAATTTCAGGCATTTACAGGTGTGAACTCACACAGCACAGGACAGAAAAAGAATTCCCTCTGCAAAGTCAAAGTCAGCACAAGCAGTATTAAATAAGACAAAAGGAATAATTCGTGTGACTGGAGCCCATCTTACCACGCTTTTGACTCATTTTCTGCTTTTGCCCTCCTGACTCGGAACTCTGCCCGCAAACTCACACCTAAAGCTTGGACTTTTCTGCTGATTCTCTGCTCTCTCTCATCCCTGCACATGGCCCGTTAGCTGTCATGTTTTGTATTTTCATCTCGTAAGCTTAGTCCACCACCTTCCTTCCACGCTGACTGATGATGGCTGGTAGAGGACACGTGGTCTCTCACAGCATTCTACCATAGGCTTTCAACTTGTTCCCCAGCTTTCCTTTTCCTTTCCACACAATTTGTTTTCCACAAAGGGATCAAAGTAATCTTCTGAGATTCCAATCTGTTGGCGTCACTCTTTGCATTTCTGCAAATGTTCTCAAGTCTCTGGCATCCCATCATCCAAGCTCTTTCATCCACCTTTTACAGTGTGGTCGTCAAGATCTCTCTGGCCTGCTATGGATCTTGTCACTTTTTATGTCTAGCCCTGGGAACATTTCATTTCCCAAATATGGATCAGGCTCGTTTTCACCCCCAGGGCCTAGCTCAGGCTGTCTTCCTCTGCCCAGTGTCCTCTCCTCCCTTTCTTAAAAAAATTATATATTTTCTTTAATTGTAGCAAAGTATTTAGACACCAGTTTGTACAGTTAATTTCTAATGGCTATGACTTTGTTTTAAAGTTACAAAAGCAAATGCTCCGTCAAGCAAAATAATAACATAAAAGAAAAAGAAAAATGAGTTTTTTCTTTGTTACCAGATTTCTGACCGTACAACAAATGGAAAAATAAATGCTATCTTTGCCTTCTCAAAGTCTCAATTTCAAGATCCTTTTGAGTAAATAAAATTTCAAGATCCTTTTGTAAAGAATCTTTTACTCAGGCATGATGACTGATCTTTCACAGGAATATGAGCTGAAACTCTGATTAAGTTTAATTTTCAAATATGGCACACAGTAGAGTTAAATATGGGTTTTAAGTTAAAATATGTAGGTGACTCATGAGTCGACCTAGGACATAAGTATTAGCAAGCAATTCAAGATCTCAGAGTAATAATTATCTTCAAGAAATTATTGATCTTTTAAAACTCAGAAGGCACATGAGTATAGCAAATTCAGTTAAATCAACTGATATTTCACTTTTTGCATTTTAATCTTTACTATTTTATTGTGTGTGTGTGTGTGTGTGTGTGTGTGTGTGTGTGCACGTGTGTGCACGTGTGTGCGCGCGCGCATGTGATGTACCTGTGTGGATATGGATGCTTATATAGAGCATCAAATGCTTTTACCCAATGAGCTATCATGCTGGCCCTAATTTTACTTTTAAACATAATAAATTAGGAAAAAGGTAATCACTTTATTGGTTTAAAACACAAAGATAACTAATAAAAATAAATCAATAGTGACAGAGGGCACAGAAAGCCATGCACTTCTTGTTCATTTTTCTTTGCATCTAAAAATAAAATAACAAACAAAAATATAAACATGAAAATAAATAAAAATATATGTTGTTTATATATATTGCATATACATTATCTACACACACACACACACACACACACACACACACACACACACATTAGCAACTAACTGTATCTCATCACACACCCTCCACTAACAGGGAACTGCAAATCACTTTAAAATCATTCTTTTTCCATGTCTCTCTTCTCTGTCTACCTCCCTTTACCTAGCCTATTCCAACTCTGAGCTTGGTCATCTCTCCTACTGACAAACCCTTCAGCCTCTTCCAACGCTGGCCAGGAGTTGTTACTCTAAGCATCTCAAGACCTTGAGGGTCCTCTACCACAGCATGTTTTCCACTTCACTGCAATACTGCGCTTCCCACCCAACAGTCTGCCCAAGAGAGTTTTTATTACCATATTCTTCTTCCTCCTCCTCCTCTTCCTCTTCTTTTCAAGGCAAGGTTTCTCTGTGTAGCCTTGGCTATCCAGAAACTCACTCTGTAGACCAGGCTGGCTTCAAACTCAGTGATCCACCTGCCTTTGCCTCCCAAGTGCTGGGATTAAAGGTATGCGTCTCCACCACTGGCCATATAACACTTCTTTAAAGAAGTAAAAAAATAGCATAAGAAGTTAAAGGACTAAAATGGACTAAAATAAACCAATGGAAATCCACAAAGGGACTCAAGTAAGACAATTTTTTAAAATTCTTATTCCCTTTTACTGAAAATAGATTTTTCCCTCACATAGTATATTCTAATTATGATTTACCCTCCTTCTATTCCTCCCAGATTCTCCCTACCTCCCCTCCCATCCAGATCCACCCCTTTTCTGTCTCCCATCAGAAAACAAGCAGGCTTCTAAGGATAATAATGGAATAAAATAAGATAAGACAAAAACTAACACATTGGAATTGGACAAAACAAGCAGGAAGAAAAGAGCCCAAGAGAAGGCACAAAAAACAGAGATCCACTTGTTCCCACACTCAGGAATCCCATACAAACACTGAACTGGAAACTGTAATATATATGCAAAGGATCTATAGGGTAAAAAGTGAGAGTAAAAAATGTATATAAGTAAAATAAAAAAAAAATCAGGATAAAATTGGGGGTGTGAGGGGAAAGGAAGAGCCCTGTCATGACATTGAGACAAGGAACTTCTAACCCTCCAAAGATGCTGCTGATTTATTTTCTGTTGGACATCTACTGCTGGGCATGCAGCTTACTTTTAAGAGTAGTGTGTTTCCCCAGTGAGACTCCCTTGGAGTAAACTAGATTTTCATTTGCAAGTGGCTGTCAACTGGAGATAGTGTCTGGGTTAGGGATGGGGACATGTGTCCGCTTCTCTTTTCAGCTCTAGGACCCTCCACTGGTACAGACCTGTGTAGCCCCTACCTGTGCACATTGTCTTAGTCTGTGAATTCATATGTGCATTGATTGTGTTTATTTAGAAGCCTTGTTTTCTTGGTGTCCTCCATCCTCTTTGGCTCTTACACTCTTTCTGCCTCCGCTTCAGGGGGATTTGTGAGACCTGAAGAGAGGGATTTGGTGGAGACATCTTGTTTAGGGCAGGGGTCCAAGTTCTCTCACCTCTGCTGGCTGTGGGTCTCTGTATTTGTTTCCATCTGCTGCAGGAGAAGTATCTCTGTTGATGGCTGAACAAGGCATGGACCTATGAGTATACCAGAATGTCATTAGGAACAATTTTATTGTTATGTTTCTCTTTCTCTCTCTCTTTTTAGAATAGTAGTGTCTGGTTTGGTTTTAGCCTAGGTCCCTGGGCTATCTAGTCTCAGTTTCTTGGTCAATCAGGCAGTGTTGAGTATGGGTTCCTTCTCATGGAGTGGCCTTCAGTCAAATCAGATATTGGCTGGTTACTCTCACAAAGTTTGTGCCACCATCATACCAGGATATCTTGCAGCAGGATACCATCACAGATCAAAGGGTTTGTGACTGGGTTGGTGTTCACACTTCTCTTTTAGTAGCATGCTGAGTACCTTCCTGTACCAAAGACACTACAACATAGGGATGAAGGCTCTGTGTAGGCACCAGCTCATCTTCTCCTTGTTCAATGAGTGGTGTAGATATTGTCTTCAGTCATAGGGTCTGACTGTCAGTTTGTGGAGAGCAATCTATAGTCTTGATAACAGCCTGAGTTCTTTGAGGGTTCCTCTGGGACCCCTCCTCAGCCAACAATTCAATTAGATGTACCCCGATTTCAGTACTGGAAGATTCACTTGGTGGCAAGAGGTATCCAGCTGGGGCTCCACCTCCCCCAATAATTGGCAATTTCAGTTGGATCACCTTCATATATGTATGTATTTTAGGAAGTTTCTACTGTGTTAGGTTTCCATGGTGTCCCTCAAATGGCCCTTCATTTTAGCAGTTTCTCCCTACGTTCCCCCTCTCACCCCCTCTTCATCCCCATTTTGAGCTTCCTGTTCCAGTATATCCTTTCATAAAGAAAAAGATGATATTTCTTTGAAAGGAGATATGTGTACAACTGTGTGTGGGTCTGTGGCTAGTCAAGAGGGAGAACTCACACTGAGAAATTTGACATGAGGAAAAGCAGCAGATATCAAGAATATTTAAAAGTACACATAAGATTTACAGCGACTTTCAAAATTGACTAGTTTCCTGGATAAGTAGAAATGATCAAAAGTGTTTTAATAATCAAGAAGGCTGAAAATTCCAGTAACTGGAAGAGTTTAAAATTGTTCTCAAGTTATTACCTCAAAGGGGAAGGGCAATAGTAAGCAAGACAGCTTTACAGCTCTCATATTTCCAAGGAGCAGATAATTTCTTCTAGATCATTTTTCCATGAACCAGAACAAGACAACAAAAATTAAATTCATTTTCCTAAAATAAAATGGTTCTGCTTCAAACAGTTGAATAAATAATATACAATTTTTGGGTTAAATTGAGTCATCCTTGAACGTAATTTGTAGAAGTCTCTTGTTAAAATTACAATAAAAATACAAACATCTTCATAAATCATCCAACACATCTGATGGGAGCTGTCCTGGATTCAAGAGCAACTTAAGGAAAGAAGTAACTTAGCGTATTAAATCAATGATATAATGAGAGAAAAATCAGACAGCTCATAAAACCATTTTGCTACCATCACGGGTAATAATTCTTAGAAAGCTAAGCTGCAAAGGACATTTGCCCAGGCTGCTAATGAGCATCTGCTTGCTGAAGAAGTAGAGAATCTCTCTTATTAAAGCCAGAAACTGGATCAGGACACAATGTCACCATTCTATGTGTAAGAATGTCCCGAACATCAGCTTTTGCTTAGAATTGACCAAAATTTGCTGGTAGGATTTGCTTTGATGTTGGTTGTGGAAGACTGAACACAGTAATGCCTTCTTCAGACAGACTTCTGGCAGCCTCGAGATTGTGCCCACTCAAAGATCATGTGATAACGTAGATGACCATCATAGTTAATCAATGATGACTTATAGTTGTTGATATGTAAGCCCTATGAAATTTTCGTTGTGTATGTCTGTGTGTATGCTTATGCGGGGGTTTGTGTGTTTACAGGCGTGTGTTTGTGTGTGTGTGTGTGTGTGTGTGTGTGTGTGTGTGTGTAGTTCTAAGGCTAATCTCGAAATCTTCCTCAGGATATAGTCTACCTTGTTATTTGAGACAGAGTCTCTCAGTAACCTGGAGCTCATCAATTTGGCCAGGCTGACTGGCCAGCAATCCCCAGGGATCCATCTGTCTTTGTTTCACCAGCACTGAGATAACAAGTGTGCACTGCCATGCCCAGCCTTTTGGCATGGGTTCTGGAGATCAAACCTGGGTTTTTAATGTTTGCATAGCAAGCTCCTTACTGACTGAACCATCTCCCTGGACAAAATCTTATTTATTTTTGTAGGTTAAAATGACCTAATGTCAGTGATTTCTTATGATTTAGTGTAACACAACTATTGAGGATATATACTACCTAACATTGATAAATAACTTCTTTGGAGACACCGTATCTGAAGAGAACATCAGGAATGTGTCATAGAAAACCAAGTTGCCACAGCTGTATGCTAAAAGGCAGATCTGCACTCATATTTGCTTTCTCTTATTCAGTTGTTTAGGGACAAGGTTTCCAACTCTCTTAAAAAGTTTATGATAAAAAACAAAGTAGTTTGGTATCTGAAATCACAATCTTCCTCCTTACCTACACTCAACCTCACAATGAACCCTCAGGCCTCATTAAACAGAAATAGAAACAAGATTGAGGTCTTATACTA
Source organism: Peromyscus melanophrys (assembly GCA_902168415.1). Classification (NCBI taxonomy): domain Eukaryota; kingdom Metazoa; phylum Chordata; class Mammalia; order Rodentia; family Cricetidae; genus Peromyscus; species Peromyscus melanophrys. The sequence goes on along the minus strand of CABHPR010145804.1, from coordinate 25,936 downwards.
GAACACAGTGCCAGGCGCCTCCAGTTCTGACTAGAGAGAGTGTGTGTGTTTTCAAGAGGTCATGAGCATAGATATGAAACCATCAACTTTCCTTTTGTGAGCTCCAGCATGGCTTAAGAGACTGGCTGCCTTTTGGCTGAGTTTATGACACGGAGATGTAAATTTTGAATTAGCTAATTTCTATGACAATGCCATCAAATGATAATATAAGGGCAGAACTACTATTCCTGGGTCCTGAATAGGAATTTATCATATCTGGTGAAGATGTATGAAAAGCCATAGAGAAATACCATCATCAGGAATTTCAGGAAAGCAAAAGATATAAAATCACTTACAAGAACAATTTCAATAATTTAAACTATCTTGTCAGGAGAATATGAAAAAACAAACAAACTAAAAGAAAAATAAGATCCTCAAATCCCATTCAGTGTTACTAATATGATGTCATGGCTTTAAAACAACAGGCTTACTTACCTGTTGTTTAATGTTGAAAGATGAGAGTCACCATCCCTGTGTCTCTTCAAAGGAAGACTCTTTACAACAGACCTCTTGGAAAGATCGCTAAAGAGAGGGGAAGGTTTTCATATGAATTCTGGAAACCAAATTACATTCTGTGTACATATTACTAAAAGATGTTTTCCTGAATTCAATTTTGTTATTTTTTTAAGTCTGGGGGTGGAATTCAGTGGTAGAGCATGTGCAGAGATAGCATCTTCAGGGCCCTTCAAACTCACTAACCTCCAAACATCACCAGCATCATTAAAGGTATCTTGATGCTACAGTTTGGGGTGGGAATGTCTTCCAAAGGTCCAGGTCTTGAAAACATGGTCCCCCACCTGGGTCCTGAATGAGAGGTAGTGAAAAAGTTTAATAGGTGGGCCCTTGAAGAGATTGCAGTTTCTTCTTTCTCCATTTCTTGGAGACTGTGAGATGAGTATGTTTCTGCACTATGTGCTCCCACCATGATGTGCTGTCTCGCCACAGGCCCCAAAGCAAATGGACCACTGACTGTGGCTTTCAAAACCCTGCCAAAGCAAACCTTTCTTGTTTTCAAAGTGCTAATCCTATGAGTTATATTACATGCATGGAAACCTGAGCAACATGCTTGCGCATGTGTATTCTATAGCTTCTGTATTTGTCACTGGGGCAAGCAGAAGCCCCTGGAAATCGGTTTAAGTTTGACAGCCAGCTGGGTTTGCACTAAATTAGATACGTTTTTCTTTTGCTTGTTAAGTGAGGGATTTGGCGGTATGGTTTCAATCATGTACCGTAACAAGGAAGATACAAAATTCCTCTGATGTTAGTCTCTGGTCAAAGACAAGACACCAGAGACTTTGGTACTGGATTGCTGTGTTTAACAAAGGTGGGAAGCAGTTGTTACACATAAAAGCATAATGACTGAACAAAATAATCCCTCAGTAGCACAGGTGCATGCTAACCTAACTGGATAACCAATCACCAACTTTTTCTTCAGAGAAACTAGTTTAGAACTTGCCCAAAAATGAATCACAGGGACGAGTCTTAGGAATGTGAATATTTCTCACATGATTCCCAGTGAGCAGGCATGTCTATTACTGATTCAGAAGAAAAGAACACAATCCAGTAACTACCTGGGCACTGAAAACTGAGGTGAAAAAAGGAAGTCAGAGACAATTTTGTTATCCTGGGAGAGAACTTTTAAAAAAATTGTTTCCATATCCAAATATGGTATGGGTTATGTGTTTCTTATTGAGTCACTCTTTTGAATGTGAAATATGTAATAAATCAAAGGGCGAGTGACAGAAAAAATTTAAATGTGCTGCTGAATGCCTTCGGTGGGTGCATTGTTCTGGCACTGCACACAACCTCTGTGAGTGGGGCTATCTCAGGGAAGAAGCAGTAGCAGCACCGACCACATCTTCAGGCTGGGTTTAGATGAAAGTCTTTTCCCCTTCTTTAGTTCAAGGAGGGGATGCTTGCTTCAGGCTTCTCCATGTGCATGCTCTATCTAGGTAGTACTAGCTCAAACATCTCTCTCCCTTCTGCCAACCTTCCCGAATGGAACACACATTTAATTCTACCAATGTGTAGTGACCTAGTGAGTGATGCAAAATTTATAGGGATTGTTGATTCTCAACCATAACGGCCATTTAAAAAATTGGATTAATGATATTTTTACTGGTTGAATCATGTAGGAGCTCCTCAAATTAAAATGGGTGTCTTTCCTGTCTACTCACAACTGATTGGAAGTATCTGAAGTTGAAAATCCAGTTAACCCATCCTAGCTTAGGCACATGGTAAGCTGTACACCATGGCTGTTTTCACTTGTGATCATGGGGACCACTTGGAGTTGTTGCTTTCCAACAAGGGCAGTTAGGATTGGACCACATATGTAGGCCTGTGGAGAGAGCCACTTTCCAGTTTCTACTTGGTGTGTACTGATGTCTCTGAAACATCGAAACAACTATAATTCGAACTATTGTGAGTTGAAGAATGTCTGTAACAACAACCACACACAGGAATTTAGGTGTTTGGGTTTCCACTGTTTATTCTATATCGATGATACATAGTGCTAGTGTAGCTAGCTTTTGTTTAATTTTTAACACTTGACTTTTCAGTATTTCTCCAAAATGTGTAGTTAGTATTTTTGTACTTAGTAGGGGTCTGAAAATATCAACTAAAATACTTTTTCTGCATTAAATATTGAATTATAATTCCTGAAAGATAAGAGACAAAATATTATTACAGATGACATGAATGTAATGTTAGAAAACCTGTGAGCAGAAAATGTCACAAGGAAATCTAGAACTTGGTAAGCTAAGTTCAAAGTGAAGAATCTGAATGGCAGCATCTACATAGGTGGATGAAGCTGCTCCAAGAAGCCGTAGCTCATTAAATGAAAATCCCATTGCCTACAGTAGGCTACTTCCAGATACGTTGTTGAGCAAGGAGGCCCCGGGAGCCTCAAAACAATGAAGACTATTGCCACTATTATTAATTGTCCACCAGAACTAGGAGCTAAAACCCTATTGCTGAAGACATTACATGCTCTAGCCACAAGACAGAGAAATCAAGCTGGACTTGAACATTGCTGGGTAGCCCTCATAGTGCCAGACAGTGCTCTGCAGGCTACTGGGGGAGAAGAGTCATAAACAGTCTTACTCGGGGGAGAAGAGTCATAAACAGTCTTACTCAACCCTGCATATGCTACTCTCCACTGTTCAGTCAAGAGGTCCAACTGCTGGAACAGTGGCGAGTCTGTTTTGGAGGTCGCCAGCCACTTTCTGATGGAAACTGAGGCCTGCTCTCCACAGGAGAGAATTTATGTCTGGTCCAATCAAAAGTCTGTAACTAGAGAGGTCATAGGCCCCTGCAGAAGCTACTGCTGTAGATGGCTATGATGGGCTCATCCAATTATCTTCTAAATAATTATATTTATGCATAAGCCTGTAGATTAGTGTTGCTGTAAGCTTTGGTTAGAAAAGCTTCCTTCTGGAGTCAGTAGTAACTGCAGAGACTCATAAATGGTCCAAGTGATGAGTCTGAATGTTCAGCCACACGTGGGCATCCATATCAACCTCTCCAAGACTCAGGGAATGTGGTGGTGGAAGAGGAGGTAAAGGTGGTGTTAAAGCCAGAGGAAAGAGTGGAATATTATCCAGGCATGACTTGGCCTTTGTACGCTTGAACTCACAGTAGCTGTGATTTCCTGCACAAAACCTGCAGAAGATGGGGCTAGCCAAAATCTTATAGTGGAGGGAGGTGGGGGCTCACATGATTCCACCCTTCCTTGAATGGACACACACACACACACACACACACAAAAATGGTTGTTGGGGAGGGAGAAATAGTTTCTTCAGTGGTGTAGCTCCAGTAAGCTACCCTAGAATGAAATGCATTACCTCATTAACAGACAGATAAACAAATTACCAGTGAGACAAATTAGCATGGTAAACACATAATTTCCCAATATTTGTAGCTTAATAAACTCCAAGTTACAATTCCAATGGAGTTGGCTTTGAAGTTCACTGAAAATTTTCCAAGGAAAACCAGAGGAGCAAATGTGTCCCAAAACTATTGGTAAGGGTTTTTTTGTTTGTTTGTTTGTTTTTTGTTTTTTGTTTTGTATTCTTTAAAATTTAAGTGATGGCAAGAAGATTGGTTTTCAAGGCATCACCAATGTTATAATCATAAAGTGATTTTACAGAAAGAAAAAACAAATAGATCTGAAATAAGATAGATTAAAAAAAGATCCTAATCTTATGAGGAAGGCATGAAATTTGCTATACATGAGGATGATTAGCTTTCTAGGGAGATCAGTAACACACACAATTCATTGAATTAATATCAAAGAAGAGCTTATAAAACATAAGATATTAAGAAATATTTTAATTTTTCAAATAAAATAAATCAAATCTTTAGAAATAAAGAAAATACTAATGAATGTATAACTCATTTGGGAATTTCTGTATGTAATGTTTGATGTATTTGGCTACATTTGTTCAGCATTAGAAAGAAGATTCCAAGCAGCCAGCCACCTGGATGAAATATTTCTTAGCAAATATGATAGTTAAACATATATAAATAACCTCCTATAAATCACCAAGAAAACCAGCAAGCCGTGTGGCAGTGGTGCATGCCTTTAATCCCAGCACTCAGGAGGCAGAGCCAGGCGGATCTCTGTGAGTTTGAGGCCAGCCTGGTTTACAGAGCAAGATCCAGGACAGGCACCAAAACTACACAGAGAAACCCTGTCTCAAAAAACAAACAAACAAACAAACAAAAGAAAAGAAAACCAGCAATATCTGGAGATAAATGAAGGACAGAAGTAGGACGGTAACAAGGGAAACACAGTATCAGAATATTCTGATCGATCTATGAAAGCAATACTTATTCAAGATAAGGCAAACTTTGAAAGGTTGCTAAAGGCCTCTGTACTTGAAGGTTGTGCTAAGTGTTAGATTCAGTGTTAACGTGCTCACAGCTGAGAGTTCCCGATGAAATCCACAGGCTTGACTCCTCGCCCTGCAGCTTCCCACATCAATCTTCAGATCTCTGAGTAATCCGCTTCCATTGCTGTTGCTGTTTAATGAGTTTATACATTAAGCACAGCTCTCTACACCAACAGAACAGGTGTCTGTTTTCACCACACACCCTCCTTCCCAGCCTACTCAGGCAACTGTATGACTTCTAAATCATTACATTATGATGACTGTGTAAATATTTTCCCCTGCATGGCCCAGTAATGTTTTATGGTTGTGTGATTTTTATGGTGTTTTGTCCTCTGTCTCTTTAGAATCTTTACTTGCTTTTATTTTTTTATAGCAGTCATAGCTTTTATGATATTTAAAAAAAGACTTTATCATGGTGGGCATACTAGAAACTCCATCTTGGTCTTAGATCACTGTTCCATAGTCCTAGATCTTTCTGCTGGTCACACTGCTCATATTTGTTGAAAAAATTCTGTGGGCGTGGCAAGTCCCTCAACATTCAAAATCTGCAGGTGGAATGTGAATTGTTACAGCCACCCCACCAAGTAGGTTGTCATTATATTGCCAAACCTGTGAACCCTCAAGGACTTTGACCCCATGTTTTCCCTGTAGAATTTTTTTCTAAGAATAATCAGGGATATTTTTTAGATTGGTGTGCGAGTGTAGCCACTGTTAGTATGGTGCAAAAGAGGGAAGACAGCTAGAGTGTGTGCTTAGTTGTGAGCTGTCAATCATCCCTGGAGACTGGAGGTTCCTGACCTATAGTAGCTCCACTTGATGACTTTCCACTTCAGCAGTGTGAAAGCCACGTGCATTCAGTAGAAAAAACACTTGGAATTTTATTGGGTCCTCTGAGCCAATGATATGTAATGTGACCTTCTCCCAAAATGCTGGGCAGGAGCAGCAAACCACAGCTCCCAGGGCATCATGAGGCATATTAACCATCACTACAGTCTATTGCACACATGATTACATGAGACAGTAAGACCATATTATAAAACATAAAAACATAAAACATAAAAACTTTGTGTTTAATGGTTTTGCCACGGGCTAATATAAATATTCTGAGCGCACTGAAAGTCAGCTAACCAGGCTATAGGTTAATTACAGTAAATACACTTTTGACACACTACCTTCAATTTATGGTGGATTTCAGGGAGCATCTCCTGGTTAATGGGGGACGATTGATTAACTCTGGATTCATGAGAGAGTCGTTAACCCAGAGCATTTTGAAATCTGCCTCTGGGAAGCAAAGCAGAAACAGGAAGAGTTCTCTTTAAGCAGTGAAGACTGAGGTGTAAAGAAAGAAGTTCAAGGTTCGTAGGCATCATAGCATGTCACACACATGGCGAAGACATGGGCCCAGCAAGCAGCCTGCTTTCAAAGTGATGTGCAAACCGAGAGAACAGCTAAACATTTTAGATGTCAAGTTACCAAATGCTCACTCTGGCCACTGTAAATTGCACTCAGGCCCCAAGTGGGTCCCAGGGGACACCCAGGAAGAAATGGATATCAGAAGCTAGGAGAGGTTTGACAAGGACAGGAAGAGAAGCTGAAAGTTCACACAGGGGCCAGAGGACGCTTGCCCTGGTGTTAGGGTAAAAAGCCAAGGGGTGTGTGAGAACAAATAGACCCACCTTGAAAATTGCATAGATGTTATGTCATCAGGGGAAATCCAGATCTCACCTGGGATGAGGCAGAGGAGGGGTGTCTCTCAAAGACAAGATTCCTAATGGTTGATGCTTCTTGCAGCAGAGCAGGGCTTCGGAAGCTGTGAGGAATGTCTAGGGTCAAGAGAGGGTCAAGATTGGAGGATGTGCCACAAAATGGTCTAGTTGCTCTTACTGAAACACACAGTGATCTCCACCAAAGTAAAGCCCTTGTATATTCAGAAATGAGAAGTTCTAGAATTTAAGGATAGAAAGGAAGGAAAAGGGTAGAGCCAATGGGATGGTGACAGCCCTCCCACATTTCAACTATAACTTTGGAATGAGCTTGGGACAATGCCTCCTCAAACTATTGTTTCAACACTTATGGGTCCACCTAGTTGCCTTAGGCCTATCAAGATTTTTGTGGTTGATCTCATACACATGTAATGTCGGGGAAAACCGCTATGGCTAAATCATCTGAATGAATAGTTTGCAAGAGAATGTAGGGAGGACTGTTGGACTTAGGATCACTTATTGATTATAATAAAAACCAGGGATGAGAGAAGGTCTGAGTAACCCATTAAAGGACGCAACATCTGATATTAGCCAGAGACATCTGGGACAGGCTGTGTGCCCCAAAAGAGCTGCTGTGGCAGCATCTGAGGACTGTGTAGATCCTAGCTGAGTGTTGACTTGATGCTCAGTCTTGGATTGAGACAAAAATCTGCAGAAATGGTTGTGAATTTGGATGAAAAGAAGGGTAAATCAGCGGAGATCCGCAGAGGAAGTGGAAAGGATGCATGGTTCAGAAGTAGATGCAGAGAAGGTGTTCAGTGCACTACCCCAAAGTCTTTTCTTCTCTCACCTAGGAGAGAACAAAAGGAGAGAACCTTTTGTTCTCCTAGTCCTTCACATGTTTATTTCTAACCTTGGGTATACTTCAACATGGGTGAGGTTGTGGAACATAAAGATGCTCAAGCGTGCTTTCATATTCCTGGGTAATTATGAGAAATGAATTACAAAATCATCTGTAGAATTTGAAAAAAAAAAAGCTATTGACAGATGATCCCACATCTTATATTCATTTGCACTTTTAATATTTCTTTGGCCCAAATTTGGTCTTTGTAGATAATAGAGAATACCCTGTGTATTATGATGAAGATGGGTTGGAGAGATTCATTCTTGAAACAGCTCATGACCTCATTCCAGATTTCTGAGTGATTTATTTCTACACTGTACTTTCTGAATTTCACCTGCTAGCCATACTGTTTTTGGTAAATTGAGGAAACATGATTTGGCCAGTCTTTAAAAAAAAAAAAATGTCTCAAACATTTTCCGACACACACCTAACAAAACCTGAGGAAGTGAGATCTTGATGAATTAACATTCAAAATAATCTAGTCCAAATGATACATGGATGTGAATTACTAATGGAGAACAAAATCACATCTAAAACCTGGTTGTTGCCTCTGCCCTCATCCAGGATGCTGAACATTCACAAAACAGCTCCATTTTCACCCGTTGACATTGTCCAGCCCACCATGCTCTGTCTACAGGGAGACTTCGATCTTCTTGATAATCCTTTCTGGACTTCTGTCACCACTTCTCACAGAAAACTCTGTCACGACCATAAATCAACTTGAATGTTATTGATACTCAGCCTGAAGTTAGACAAACACTGTAGGATCTTGGGAGGCAGGGTTAAATAGATTATCCTGGACATCTTTCACGATCCTTATATTTTCCGACTCCTGTCATTTCCCTGCTGTGTGTTTTCCTCTTCCAGTTATACTTCATTTTAGTATAATATTCTTTCCAGATTCAGCTAAAAAAAGAAGGAATACAGTTCTCAAAGGTTGTCTGCATGGACTGACCTTTGCATTTGAGACGATAGCTCCACCATCACGATTTCCAAGCAGAATAGAAAGGAGAGGGCTGAGATAGCTTTAACTTGCCTTTGCTTTTGATAGAAGCTCCTGGATTTCTTTCCTTTTGGGATTCATTAAAATGGTGTTAATAATGTTTTCATGAGGAAACCAAATGTTACTCTACCCACAGGACTTGGCTAGCTATTTTATCTGTTACATTTAAGAGGTTCTAATGACTCTGTAGTGATGAATGAAGAGTAATCACTTACATGAATTTCAAATGCATTTCAAGCTCTGATAATAGTGTAGATATTCTCATGTGTCTTGTGAGTGGATTCTTGTGGCTCTAGAGACAGAAGAAATCTGGACACCTGAAGCAGTTCATTAGGAGCCAAAAATGACAATTGGGACCCGGTGTTCAGAAAATACTTAGGCTTGAATTCATAACTCTAATTTTAAAAAAAAGTTTTAACAAAGTTTCTTTATCTCTCTGATATACTCTCTTTCTTCCCCCCCCCCCCCCCCGTGTGTGTGTGTGTGTATGTGTGTGTGTGTAATTTGGATTAGTGGGTTTTAGGCCATGGTCCAGAAGGGATAAATATTTTTCAAAAAAAATGATAAAAGCATATTATGCTACCCAATTTTCTGTTGCTATAGCAAAATATCTATTATGATTAACTTTTAAAAAGGGAAGGTTCATTTTGACTCATGGTTTCGGCCCATGGTCACATGGATCCATTGCTTTTGAACTGCTGCTGAGACAGTATGTCATTGTGGGAACATGTAGTAGAGGAAGTTACTCTTGATATAGTATCCAGGAAGGACAGGGCACAGAAGAAAAAGGAGAGAAGGAGTAAGAGGGCGGGAGGAACTGACAGTCTTCAAGGGCATGTCCACAATTATTTGGCTTCGTTCCACTTGTCTCCACCTTCTAATGTTTCTACCACCTCTCAATATCACGTTAGACACCCAGCCTTTAACACATGAGCCTTAAAAAACAGCCCATTTAAGCTAAAACTCATATATAATAGGGCTGATCATATATAATAGAAACAGAACAGAAAAAAGCAATGGCCTGGGAGAGTCCTTGAAGTTGGAAGATGAGGCAAACCAGAGAAGATGAGCTACAGTGTAGAAGGAGGTAAGAGAAGAAGATGACCAAGGCAGTCTTCTCTGACTCTGTGTTCAGAACTCTTTGTAACAGCATCATTGTACTAGAGCTCAGTATCCTGGGTGATTTATTAACTGGGCATTTCCTTTATGAACCTTAACTATTCTTACACTGGTTTTCTAGTTATTGAAACAGACACACCAAGAAGAGAAAGAGAATAAAGGTCGACAGCACCTAGTCTGATTACAAGTTTAAACAACTCACAAAGCAGAGATGAATGTAGAGTGGGGCTTTGGAAGGGGCTCCACAGATGTCAGCAACAACAGAGGCCAGGATGTTAGATCTGACCAGCTGGCAGGCAGCTTCGGGCTAGACCTGGATGATGCCAAGCCAGGCCTGACATGTCCTAAGTTTTGCGACCTAGTGAATGAAAATGTTAAGTCTAGGGCAATTGCTCAGTAGATACGTGCTTGCTACACAAGTGTGAGGACTGAAGTTCAAATATCCCACATAAATGATGAGTAGGCCTAGTGGCCTACCTGTAATTCTAGTGCTTGGATGGTGGAGACAGGGGATTCCCCAGAATGAGATGACTACCTGTATAGCTGTATCAAAGAGTCTGGATTCAGTAAGAGACCTTGCCTCATTTTAAAAAAATGTAGGAAATGATCAAGAAATACTGACAACATCAACCTTAAGTTTCCACACATACACATATGCATCCATGCCCACATATACGCAAACACAGATCCAATTATGCATGTATACCATGAACATACAGATAAAAATATGGGAAAAGAAAATATGAATCTACCATTATATGGGCTGAGCTGTGTCCCCCAATTCCCCAAGTTAAAGTACTAACCTTCTCCACTCTTTACTGAGATGCATTTGAGGTAGAATTTTAAGGAGGTGACTAAGTTAAAACAGGTCACTAGGACAGGGCCTAACCTAGTGACTAGTGTTCTTATAAGGAGAAGAAATGGCAGCTGAGGAGATGCCTTAGTCAATGAAGTGATATTGAGGACATGAGTTCAGATCCCCAGCACCACAAAAAAATGAGGCGCAGAGGCATGCATCTGTGACCACAGCACTTTGAGTAGGGAGATACAGGCAGATTCCTCATACACATTGGGCAGTCAGCTCCAGAAACAGTGAGAGACCCCCATCTCAAAAATAAAATAAAGTAAACTGAAGAGTGGTCAAGGAAGACACCAGAAGTCAACCTCCAGCCTCTACATGTAAACAGGTCCACACATGAACAGGTACACACACCACACACTCACACGTATATACAGAAAAAGAAGAGATGGGACACAGAGGTTCATGACATGTACATACACAGAAAGATGCCCATCAGAGGACAGAAGGAAAGAGTGGCCATCTATAAGCCAAGGAAAGAGACCTTCAAAAAACAAAGAACACAGTGGCATCATTATCTTGGACTTCCTAAGAATACTTCTGTTGTGTAAGTCACTCAATCTTGGGTATTTTATCATGACAACACTAACCAACAAATATGCTAGCATGTTCATTGGCTTCATTATCCTTTCCAATGACAATGGTGTTTTAGCTATCTATTTCCATGGTAACTACTCAGATTTTTTTTTTAAGCCCCAACTGACTAAGCTTGGGGAGAGAAGGACATAGGCTGGGTAAATGGAGGGTGTAAGTAGAAGGGAACAGAAACCAAAGACTCCATGAAAACTCCAGCGGGGGTGGCGCAAGGTTGTCATGAAACAAGATTAAGGGAGCCCGCCCCTTCTTTTCCGTTGACTCAGAGACTGGTCACTACTTGACAGAACTTTTCCCCAGAGAATCCACTAGTGTTGGAAGAGGAGGCCAACTTTTGGTCATAGTCTTCATTCATTGTTCCAGCTACAGACTGGGCTTTGGGGGGTGGGGCACATGGGGTGAGGAAGAGAAGCTGGAATCTGGGTGTTGGTTATGGAAATCAGAGGAGCATGGGAAGAGCTGAGGAAAGAGACAACCATTTACTGCCTCTTGCCTCCTCAATATGCAAAAATGGGTTCAGAACAAATGTGAAGAAAGAAGAGAATTGGAAATTATTGAGTCATACTCTTTTGCAATATGTGCCAAAGATGTCTTTGAAAACAGGTAGAGAGGATATCCCCCAAAGGATTACATTCAATACCAGCTATGGCCAAAAGGAGTTGAGGGACTGGAGAAGGGTGAGTGTATAGGAGAGCAGAGGAAGAATGCAATGGGAAAGTTGGTAGTCTAACTGTAGTAAATGCCCTTGAATTACCCTGGGTAAATGGCTATCCAGAGAAGATGCAGCCCAGCCTGCTAAGGATCTGACAGTCCAATAGTGGATGCTGACAAGTAACATGAAGACTATACAGTGTTTTAGGTACTAAGATATGGCAAGTGGTGCTCGTGGGATGGGGCACAGAGAGGGTTACCTTGCCTGGTCCAGGGAGGAAAGAGAGTCAAAAGAGGCATTTCTAAGTCATACTCAAGGGAAGTAGAAAGCAGGGGTAGACCTATGTAATGACGGGTGTAATTATGTTTCACATACTAGAAATATGTGATGTGGGACATCATGGTTCATTCCTGAACTACAGATAGGTCCTCATGTAGGGCACAGAATGACACTTATGAAACAGTATTTTCTCAGTAATGCTGAGGAAGACACAGTCTCTCTCTCTCTCTCTCTCTCTCTCTCTCTCTCTCTCTCTCTCTCT